>PVHX01009855.1:33935-73832 GCA_004024805.1 Geosciurus inauris
GGGGCCACCAGAGCCAAGGGTGGAGAGAGGCCTCAGTCAGTGAGGGCCAGAGGTGCGGGGCCACCAGAGCCAAGGGTGGAGAGAGGCCTCAGTCAGTGAGGGCCAGAGGTGCGGGGCCACCAGATCCATGGGTGGAGAGAGGCCTCAGTCAGTGAGGGCCAGAGTTGTGGGGCCACCAGAGCCTCAGGTGGAGAGAGGCCTCAGTCAGTGAGGGCCAGAGGCCACCAGAGCCAAGGGTGGAGAGAGGCCTCAGTCAGTGACGGCCACAAGTCTGTGGCCACCAGTGTGAAGATTGGAGGGAGGTGAGCCCAGGTACAAAGCAGCACAGTGGACAGTGCCCAGAGAGGCCCAGCAGGTGGGCAGTGCTGAGCACCCACCTGGTTGCTCCTTCCTTTCTGGGTGCACTCAATCTTCTCCTCAGCAGGTGCCTCCCAAATGATCTAGGGGACAAGAAGCAGCAATGTCCTAGGTTCATGCTCAGGATGCAGATGGCCTGTGTGAAAACTTGGTCCCCTTTCTCTGGGGTGTTCTTTCAGTAGAGGACACAAGCCCCTAGCCACCAGCGAGGGGCCCGGGCACTTGTCATCCCAGTCACTCAGGAGGCTGAGGCAGGATTATTGCATGTTCAAGGCCAGGCCCTGCCACTTAGTAACACCCTGTCTCTAAGTCACGGGGAATGTGGCTTAGAGAGGGTCCCTGGGTTTAACTGCCAGTATGTTGTCGGGGGTCCCAAACCGCCCCACGGCAGAATCCAGTCAGTGCCACAGAGGGCAGCAGAGAGCGTGCTGCTCCTGATGGGGGTGGGCAGCCTGGCACACAAGGCCCTCTATCCTGCCCTGTCACCCCGCCCAGGAGCTCCCCTTTCCCACCTCTCACCACTCCTTGCAGCTCCAGAGCCTCCACGCTGAAGGCAAACAGGGCCTCCCGGGCGCCCACATACAGCAGCCCAGACTGCTCGTTCAGGGTCAGTGTCACAAAGTCCTGGACGCCTGCTTGTGAGAACCGCCGCACCACTGAGGCCAGATCTGCAGGGACGGGGACAAGGCTGGCGTGAGCAGGCCGCAGACAGGCTGGCCTCCCCAGGGTTCCGGTCAGCCTCGTCTTGTCCAGTGGTCTGGAGGCCTGACGCCCTGGTCCCCATGAGAGACCCGTGCAGATGGCAGCCAGGCCCTGACTAGTGAATAAAGGGCACACTCTGAACAGCCTTTGCCTTCGACAGCTCCACCCAGCCTTCTCATCCTTCCTAAGCCCAGGAGCCAAATCTGGGCAGGTACAGAGGAAGGACAGGCAACTCAGCCATGGCCACGGAAGCCTTCCGACCATGGCTCTCACTGTCCGGGTCTGTGGCACCTCCTGTTACAGAGCTGGACACTCCTCCAGCCCCCAGCTGCCTGGACCTCTGCCCTGCCTTTGCTCTGATGCCTGCATCAGGGTCCAGCCAGGCCCTCCGGCCAGTTCAGTAGGGCAGGAGGGACAGCAGGTATGTGCGCTGTGTCTCAGGAAATGCTCCACACCAGCAGGACCCGAGTCCAGGCTGCCAGGAACCCAAGCAGAGCTGCCTGGGACACGCAGGGCTGGCAGTGGTGGAGTGGGAAGGAGGTTCTGGGTCCCTGGGTCCAGGCACATTTTTTAGAAAGTGGCACCAAACACATCAGAATAAAACAACCACAGGCTTCAAGGCGATTCCTAGGCAGCCTGCCCCCTGCCTCCCTCCCCCAGTCTGTCCGTGAGACTTCCAGCACTCACCCCCAGAAGGTACTGTCTTCCTGGGCACGGGATTCCACCACACCTCCGCCCCGGTGCCCAGGCCCCACAGCCCTGCTGCCAGCAGCCAGACAGCCCAGTGTGGAGCCATGGTGCACGCCCCAGCTCTAAGCTCCAGACCAGCAGCCCTGCGAGGGAAAAGAAAGTCAGCATCACCAGGGAAAGCAACCCAAAAGGGGCCACACCAGGGGACAGCACAGGACACCTGACAGCAGCTCCCTTGCCCCTCTCTCCCGAGGGGAACCTACTCCACCACACCTGGCCTCTACCTCCTCAGCCCCCCAGTGACCTAGAGTCTCCCTGGGGGAGACAAGGAGGAGCTGGTTCCACTGGAGGTGTGGACAGGCATCAAAAAGCCCACTATGGCTTCCAGGCCCTCCCTAGCCCCCTCAACAGGAAGTTGTTTGGAAAAATATAAAAAAGGGACCCCCCTCTCTCACATTCAGGACAAAGAGGTTTGAGAGTTTCTTAAAATAACCTCAAGGAGCAGGACCTGCATCCGCTGAGCTCCCTTCAGCCCCAAGACCCAGTTCAGAGAGGCAAATCCCTTGGCACAGTGAGAGGGCGGGTGGTGGGGCAGAGGGTGGGCAAGCTCCCACACAGGGACTAGGTGCAGCAGGCTGCGTGCAGGGGTCCTGGCCCAGCCAGTAGCTCCCCCAGTGCAGAGAATAACCAAATAGAGCCCAAAACCCAGTTCCAAGTCGCCAGGGACCAAGTGGGAGTGTGGCTGGGAGCCTCAGGGACCCAGCTTCCGGGACCCCTTTGTTGCCCAAGAGGGAGAGGGAGGCAGGAAGCAGGCGGGATGGGCATGGGAATGACCACAGCCTCATTCTGGTCCTCGCTCAGCTTCCTAGCAGACACTAGCCCTCCAGCTGAGGCACGTTGGGTCTAAGGTGCCAGTTCTGGTCAAACAGGCGCTGGTAGGGGAGGCAAAGAGGGGGTGGGGAGTCTGAGAGGGTTCTTCCAGGACCAAGGGGTCGCACGCGCCTGGCCGGTGCCCCCAGGCTCCCCAGCTATGGAGGAGTCTCCAACCCGGGAGGGCGCCCCAGGGACCCTGCTCCAGGCAGGCCGTTGGTACTGATTCCCACGGCTCCTGTGCCCCCTACCCCGTACCGGATACCGATACAGAAGCTGGGGACTCCCTAGCCCCAAATCAGAGGGTCTGCGTGGAGACCCCGCCCAGGTCTCCCGGTTCTGGCCTCCCCAGCTCTGGTGATTGGAGTGCACACAGCGGCCGCGCTGGGAGCCTGCGCACGCCCTCTGTTGGCCCGGGACTCCGGCGCGCCCGACAGTCCCCAACGCCCCCAGCCCCGCTGCCCTTACCCAGGCTCCGGCCGCGCCCCGTGGGGTGCCCCAACACCTGTGCTTGCAGGGGAGCCCCTACCCCAGCTCCTCCCACAGCGAGACACCCGCAGCCAGCGGGTGGACGGGTGTGGGATCCCGCGGGGCGCTGCTCACCCGTGCCCACCTCAAGCGGGCAGCCGAGACAGCGGCGCTTCAGCCGGGGACACTGGCCGCACGGCCCCAGCCAATCCGCCTCCTCGGGAACGGGAGGGCAGGCTGGGGGGCATGGCAGGGAAATCGAAGGCCACCACATGGACCTGGGTCCCAGACCGCTCAAACTTCCGGCCGGGGAGGAGCGGGGGACAGCTGGGGACGCCGGCGGGACTTCGGGCGCGCGGACAGCAGAGGCTCTCCTGCTCCCTGAGATGTGCCGCAGCAGGGCACGGGCGGACCGCCGTCTCAGCCTCGGAGCAGGAGGACACAGCGGCCACGCGCGGGCCGGGCTCGCTCACCTGCGCGCGGTTTGAGTCCTGGGCACCGCTACCGTTCGGTTGGGAGCGCGGTGCGCCCGGTCCAGGCCTCGCCGCCTCCCCCGCCCCTCTGCCACCGCCCCGCGTCTGACCGCCGCGCCCCGGGCTCGGCTCCGCGCCAGCGGCCCGGCGGACTCTCTCCCGGAGGCCGCCGCTCAGCCCCGCCGGTCACCTGCGGGGAGGTGCTGAACGCCAGAGGAGCCCCGCGGCCGGCCACCGGGCCGTGACGCACGCGCCCTCCAGCCTCGCCCCGGGCTCCAATCCTGAGGCTCCGGGTGCCGGCCGCCCCACGCGTGGGAGTGGAGACCTGGGCCTCGGAGTCTGGAGGCGGGGAGGCCTCAGCACTGCCACAGCGGAATGGACGCACCTGGTCGCTCTGAAGTGTCCCCCAAGTTCTGCGTCGGGCGCGGCTCCCCACTCGACTGTTACAGGAGCGGAGGCGGGCGGGCCTCTTCAGGGCGCAGGTCCCAGGAACACGCAGGCGGAGGGAATAGAGGGCTTCGCTTGGGGGCGGGCCAGGGCGGTTTTATGGCCTCCGGTTCTGCCGCATTTCTGGTCCCAACGCCCGCTGGCCCCTGCCCTTGAACTGGAATGAGCCTCACATTCCCAAGTCTCCAGCACCTGCCCCCAGGAAACGACTCCTGGTGCCACTGGAAGGCAGCTTAAGAAGTGGCGGGAGCCCTGATGTTCAGGTAAGAGGGGCTGAGGAGCCACAAGGAGCCGCCACCTCCAGAACCGCCAGCCTCCGGAACCGCCGGCCTCGGCCCGGAGCCGCCTCCTGGGCAGTGCTGCCTGAGGAGTCCTCCTTCCCGCCAGCTGGCCCTCAACTAGGCATGTGGACACAGGAACTATGGGAGGCTACCCAGGGACTACAGCCACAGGGCAGGAGTGGAGACTGCAGGCCCAGAGGCTTCTGTGGTAACCATGAGCCAGGGGCAGTCCTGGAGGGGAGAAACGCTTAGGCTGCCAGCAGATCTGGAGCATAAATCAGTGGGACAGCAGCTCTTGGTCTGTTAAAACCTGCACACTGGAAGAGCAGCGGAGATAACTGAGAAAAGCCATGCAATGCGATTTCAGAAATAATTGGGTATTTGCTGGTACTTGTTAGAAGACAGTACTGGGAATCCCAGGATATAATTTAATTTACCTCCCCCTGCAAATTGAACCTAGAGTGCTCTAGTACTGAGCTACATCTGCAGTTCTTTTTGTTTGTCTTGTTTTGTTCTATTTACAATTGGAGACAGCGTCTTGCTAAAGTGCTTAGTGCCTCACTAAGCTGCTGAGGCAGGCCTTGAACTTGGGATCCTCCTGCCTCAGCCTCCAGAGTTGCTGCAATTATAGGTGTAGGGCATCACATCCAGCCATTACCAGTTGTAGGAAGGTGGCCATGAGGGTGGAGTGGGGAGATAAGTGTGAAGGCACATTGGACAATCTAAATCATGGAGAGAATGGGGGAGGGCATCCGCATATCAGTTAATCTCCATTTGAATGGAATCAGGATCTCATGAAGACACGGGGCTGGTGATGTAGCTCATGATAGAGCACTTGGCTAGTGTGCTTGGGGCCCTGGGTTTGATTTCCGGCACCACCAAAGAGTAAAATAAAATTCATCATCCGAGGTGAGAGGTGGTGCATCTTTTCCTTCCCCGGCAGCTGCAGCAGGGAGCCTGCCCTGCCCACCCCAAGGTGACTGTAACCTGGCTTGCCACTATGAGCTGGGAAATGTGGTTTGGCCAGAAAGAGCAGGGAGCCAGGGCTGGGGAAACGGGCTCCCATCCATCTATGCTGATGGACAGCCACCTCCCTTTCTCCCAGCCAGGTAGGGGTAGCTTCAAGAACTGGAAACTCCTGGTTCCGCCACTTGGTCCTCCTCACCAGACTCTGCCATTGGCAGTAAGAACAAAGAAGGGAAATTTCAAAGTGATTTCCAAGTTTCCAGAGCAAGCCAAATAACTGCGGATTAACTGTCAGGATATGCAATTTCAGAAGCAGGGACAGTCTGGAGGCAGTGTTAAAGTTGGCTCCCCAGAGGCCTTGCCCTCTTACCCACAGATCTGGGCAGGCTGCTGCTGGCTGTCCCTGGGCTGCCCCAGGCCACAGAGCATGAGTTGCAGCTGGAAGAGAAACCAAAACTCCCAAGCAGCCCAGGAATCCAAGTCACCCTGGCTCTGGAGGGTTTCTTCCACCTTACCTGGGAAATGCTTTGAGGCAGAAAAGATGTCCTGCGTGGCACCTAGCTGGTTTCCGTGTCCGTGCCCATGCCCTCTGAATGATAGATCCCTGGCTCCAAGCACTCTGGGGGCCCCGCAGAGGAAGCAGCTATGTCTGAAACCAGGCCCAGGAAGGGATGGGCCGCGCTTTGGAGCCACTTGGCCTGAAGTTCCTTCATGTATTTACTTTGGGGGGGTCGTTGAGTTGAGTGGACACAGGGGTAATCCTCTGCTCCCTTCTGAATACCTCCTGCATCCCCTGCAAAAACTCATCCCAACCCAGGAGTCAAGAGGGGCCAGACATGGGTTCCCAGTGTTGGGGAAGTTGGAAGACAAGAGAAAATGGATACCCAGGGACACGCAGGGGCAGAGGGGGCCACTCACCTCTCAGGGGTTCAGGTCACAGACATCCAGTACCTAAAAAGTTAAAGGCACACTTATCATCAGGGCAATTGTATTCATGGACATTTTTTGCAAAGAAATTAAAACTTGTGTAAACACAAAAATCTATACAAGGTTGTTCATAGCAGCTTTACTTATAAAATCTAAATGTAGAAATGACCTGTGTCCATGAATAGGTGAATGGACAAATCAACTGTGTTATATCTACACAATGGAATATTAGTTATTCCTCAAAAAGAATGAATTGTTGATGTATAACATCGTGGATGGACTTCAAAATAATTATTCTGACTGAACAAAGAGGCTACATACAGTTTGTTTCCATTTCTGTAAAGTTCCAGAAAATGCAAACAAATATATGGGGACTGGTTCCCTGGGGAAGAGAGGGACAAAGCCATTAATACCAAGAGGAATGAGCAAATCTGGGGGGGTGATCTACATGTCTTTATCTGGATTGTGACAATAATTTTGACAGCTATGTATGTTCCAGAATTTATCATATTTCACTTTTTAAGAAAATGCTGGTACTGCAGGTTAGACTCAAGGGCTCCTTACCACTGAGTTCTTTTTTTTTTAATTAATTTTGAGATGGCATCTCCTAAGTGGCCCTGGCTGGCCTTGTGCTCGCAGCCCTGATGCCTCCGTCTCTTGAGTTAGCGTGATTACAGGCATGCACCACCCCTCCTGGCTCCTGCTGCACATTTTAAGTAAGTATACTTTTTCATCTGTACTTCTCTAAATGTATTTCTTTATTGAACTGTACAACACCAGTCTTTAAAACACTGAGGAGATTTTGAATTAGTCAATTTTCACAGGTGGAACCAAGAGTTTTAGAGCTGGAAGGAGCTTGTGCTCTTCTCCCCCGGTAAAAGAAAGTACAAGTATCATAAAGAAAAAGATAGTCAAAATTTTATCATTCTCACATCTAAACCAAAAGGAAATCAAGGCTAAGAGAGGGATGATTTCTCAGTGATTCTCTAGGGAGCACTTTGCTCCTTGGAATACTACTGGTTGGAAGCTGAATTTCAGAGGGAATTAAGGATGGAGCTCATCACTGGTGAGCTTCCAGCAGGTACAGGAACACTCTGTACCTGGGGATGATGAGACTAATTTAAATGGTTCTGGCACATAGGATCACCTTAGGCCTGTATTAATGTTAATAAATGAATATATTTGATTGCTGTGAAATGCTGAATAAAATAAACTAGTGTATTTTCTCTATGAACAGAGAGGTCGATCTTCAGGTATTCAGCCTGTAGAAGACATTTATCAAAAGTTGATAGGGAACAACATGGTTGTCTATATCAGCATTTTTCTAGATATGCCATTTCTGAGATTCTGATAAGCTAAATATTTTATTTTTCTTGAAAATCTAGTCATCTGCAACTTCCTCTATAAAGGAGAGTTTAAGGCATAAAGCTCCAGATACATAATTTTTTTAAAATATATTTTTAGTTGTATATGGACACAATGTCTTTATTTTTTTATTGCTTTGTATGTGGCGCTGAGGATCGAACCCAGGGCCCCACGCATGCAAGGCAAGCGCTCTACCGCTGAGCTACAATCCCAGCCCTCCAGATACATAATTTGAGGTCAATAAACATGATTAATCTTGGCCATGACCAGAAAAAATGAGGATATAACTTTTAAAGAGTTTAGACTATATTTAAAATAAGGAAGGGAAGATAAAATTATAAATTTAAAATTAATTACTATGACCCATAACAACCCTATGGATAATATGCAAAAGAAGGTATTATTAATTACTCATGTGGTTTTTGGATAAGTCATTTAAGAGTTCTTGTTTCTTCATTTCTACAATGTGTGAGTCCATGTAGAAATAAATCTCTAGGTAACTGCTTCGTTCCAAAATCATATAATTAGAACCTGAGCTTCTTATGGCAAAATGTGGAATGGTCAAATTTCTTTTTTAAATATTTTTTAGTTGTAGATGGATGCAATATTTTTATTTTATTTATTTTTATGTGGTGCTGAGGAGAAGAAAGAAAGAAAAAAGAGAGGGAGGGAGGGAAGGAGAGAAAGAGAGAGAGAGAGAGAGAGCAAGAAAGAAATAACACTAGATAGAAGCCACAGTTTCCACTTCTGGGTACCATTTTGTATTTCTCAGTTTGGAGGCTTTGAAAAGAAAATGATATGAAATTGTCAAGTGAATTGATTTATGTAAGCTTTCTTAAACAAAGGTTCACTGAAAACCCACTCAATTTCAAATTAAGAAAACAAACTTCTCTCTGATTTTTCTTAGCCTTAAAAATGATTTCAATTTAGTTTCTTCTTCAGTTCACGGAAAAGTTTTATTACATGCACGGTGTTATGTGAGGCAGTGGACAGAGTGAATTAACAGGAACAAGTAACAAAGGCACCTCACCCAAACCTGCCATTGTTTTTCTGCTCAGGGCTCATCAGCTTTTTCCGGGGCACAGCCATGAGAGATGGAGTGCTCCTCATGTGCAGGACAGGGGCCTGTGATTACCAGAGGACTTAAATAAATAAGCCCCCTGAAGTCTAATCTTCCCCTCACAGTTCCAAATATACCCATTTTCTCAACTGTCAGGACCTACCAATTATGCCTTATTTAATTTTCAAGATTTCTCCATCTGTCAGTAAACTGAAAAGCATGGCAACCAGTCTGGGCAGAGTTAAAAGCCTGAAGGATAAACATTCCTGCTTTGTGACTGATCAACACTGGCTAGCTGGAGACATTCCAGAACATTGTTAAAAGACCAGGTTAATGTCAAAAAGAATGTTCTCAGAAGTACAGTGAATTACAAATCTGTAAAAATGATCCAAATGAAGACAAAGGATTGTAGCACATAATCCAAGAAGGGGAGATGAGGTGGGAACTCAGAAGAAATCAAAACAAACTTCAGGCATACTTACAGAGAGATTAAAATATCATGTGCCAAACTAAGGGCAAGAAGGAAATTTGATATGGTTATGAGGAATTGCTAACTACTTCCTTGAAATAATTTTAACCTTAGAAGTTCACTTCATTTAGGCCACATTCACATAAGGTAGGAGAACTTATTTTGACACTAACTCAAACAGTATTTATTACTACAATGAAAAAGGTGAATGCCTACTTTGCAATATTTGTAACAGGAGTCTGAAAGAGAGAATCAGGTACCAGAAGAGATGGTGAGATGTCCTGTGGAAAAAAAAAAAAACAAATTTAGAGCAATGAGAACCTGCACATATTACCTTTATTTCTACATTTTGAACAAGATAGGAACTTCCTGGCCTAAATGAGAAATTATCAAGGCTACTGAACACTGCAAATGCATGGTGCTCAATGGTGCTAAAAATGTCTCATTTCTTACTAGTGTTGGTCCAATTTCCTGGCTGTTCACAACACTTTGAAGCTTGAATCCTTATTGCCCACTGTGGTCTTCCAGGTATTCTTTTCTATTTCCATTTTGCTCACTAAGCATGTGAAACTGTTGGCTCAATGTTTCTGTGTGTTTCCAAAATTTTAAACTACATTAATCTTCTGTGCAATTCCATCTGGAGGAGTAAGACCAATGAGCTAGACAGTTAAACAGCCATTAAACATGCTTGCAAATGCTTCACACATGTACTCATAAAAGTAAGCAATGTGACTTCTGCAACATCCTACATTTCTGTTAGCTTGTAGTTTGTGATGGATGAGTACAGATGCCAAAACAGACTTGTGCATCACAGTCAATGTACAGGAAGAACCACTCAATAAACTACATTCTGCTCTATCTGAGGATTCTTCTTACCACCTTTCAAAGATGCTCTTTTTATTTTGCATATATTTTTGAACATATAATGCCAAACATTATATGTTCAAAAGAATACTTCCCTATGATTTTTCAATAGTCTAATGTTTGTCAGCCTAAGTGTCCTCGCAGTCTTCTCTAACTTTTATTCATCCCAATAATTGTATCATTTCTTATAGCATTTATAATCCATACTGCATTGCACATTTCCTTTTGTTTTCCATTTGTATCATATACATTAGACCTGCAGCTCCTCTAGTGTCTCCTCAATGTTTAACCTCTTCCAATATCAAAATCATTCTAAGTACTCTTGCCCCCCACCGCAACATACCCAGAAACTATGGTATGTTGGGCATGGTAATTTTCTTAACCGTTGTAAGCACTTTACTATGCATATAAATATGAAAATAAGAACATCAATATATAACATGCATACTTCAAATATATATGAAAAAGAGAAAAAAGTCAAATGCAAAGTGTTGTGTGATCTGTGAAGGACTACATAGATATAAGGTAGTATTGAGATCACCCCAATTTCCAGAAAACTTCTAGGCTAAGAGTCATCATGAAATACCGAAGTTTGAAAATTAATAGTAATATGAAACAACTCTTGAAAGGATTACCTCTTGAGTACATTCTGATACATATGAGGTTATTTTGCTTAACAAAACAATGCTACTATTGCAAACTGAAAACTGTTGTTCAGTGAGTTAGCTATATATTTCAAATAATAGGTGCTCTCCATATTCGGCAAGAAGGGAAGGCAGAAGCCTGCTCTGTGTGGTCCTGTGTAACTGTGTTGTGTCACCCACTATCTGCTTCTCGGTATGGGCCCTGCCCACTAACAGTCACAGCCTCTGTTACTCTCTAATCTCATCTCTTCTGTGAAACCCACCCTTTAGCTTTGACATAGGAGCAACAGTGATTCACTTCACTTAAGATGCTGTCTCCCAGTTCCGTCCATAAAGGGCAAGACCACATTCCCTTTTATCCCTTCTCACATTTGCCTAGCCATGTCTGTCTCACATTTCCTCTTTGGCTCACTCCAGGCACTCCAATTGATTATTAAAATAAATAGCCTGCGGGGCACAGTGGTGCAAACCTGTCATCCCTGCACTTTGGGAGGCTGAGACTGGAGAATTGCAAGCTCAAAGCCAGCCTTGGCAATCATGCTGAACCTCACTAATAAATTATAAAAATCAAATTGGTTGATATATTAAAGCACTGGAAACAGTGCCTGGCTCACATAGAGTGCTATCTACATATTTGCATCATACAAGCACCTGAATATGTATAATGGTTATTATGGGGACAGGGCGTACTCCACTGTTTAAGCTGTCACCTTTACTACAACTTTACCTCAGGTCCACGCCCAACTATATAGAACAGACACCATGGTATCACAGATGCCCAAACCTGTCTTTAATATGGTATGTATATATTTACAGTACGTAATTTTCAAATTAAAATTTTAAGTTGCCTATAAACTTGTCATTTTTCTGTTATTTTCAGCTCACAAAACAACTGTAATTAACCTAGGTCCCCACATCAAAAGTTAATATTGGAAAAAAGAAAGTGAATAAACTTGAGTTGTGTAACAGTGAAAAGTGAGTTCAAGGACATCAGTGTCAAGCGGCTTACAGACCTGCATTCATGGAACTCTGCTTTAATAGTCCAGAAGACTAAACTACAAACCTTTGATACTCAATATGTATATAAACAGACTTTTGCCACGGGAAGGGACCGACTCTTTCATGTTACAGAGAATTAAGTGACTTTCCTAAAGTCATACAGTTAGCTAATAACCAAATCAGGAAGGAATAGAACCAAATGTCTCCTTCCCAATGAGCCAATTTATTACAACTATATCCCTGAATTCTAGCTGTATGCCTATGAATACATTGAAAGAGCACTCATCGTCTTCCTCTGCTTTTAAGTTTTTAAAAATATTTTATTTGTAGATGGACACGATAACTGCATTTTTATTTATTTTATGTGGTGCTGAGGATCCAGCCCAGTGCCTCACACATGTAAGGCCAGTGCTCTGCCCCTGAGCCACAGCAACCCCCTCATTGTCTTCCTCTTGACTCTGCCCATTTTGCTGGATTTATGGCCTAGGTCTTACCAGTTTGGGGCATGGGCAGCTATCAGATGAGGTGCTGTTTGGTTTTTTTTTTTTCATTTTATCAGGATTTATTTCTGACGTTTGCATTTTTAGGCCAGTGTTTTAAATCTAAACCAAAACTAAAAAGATGAGAATTTTTAGACGCCACAGCAGGACATAGGCTGAGATACTCTTTAACATGTACATCTTTGGCAGCCCTCAAATGCAAGCTGTGCAGGGAGGCAGATGCTTCCTCAGCTGATCCCCAAAGCATGAGTCCATTGGGTTCACCCTCCACTAGAAGACTATCTGTATATAGTCTAATTGTCCTGGTAGTAACCATGTTCATAGACCTTAAATTAAGCTTCCAATGAGTTAAATTTAAAAACAGAAGCAAGTAATAGAAAATATGTATGTGCACCAAATTCTTACATGAAAAAGTGCATTTTGGGCCTTCATGTAGGAAATATTTCTTAAGGAAGATTCAAAATGTGCAAATTCTAAAATATAAGATTATCAAATGTGACTATAATAAAACAAAACCTCTCTACAGCAAAAGAAAAAGAAAAAAATAGAAGATGGAGAGAAGTGATAACTGTTTAAGGTGTCGTTTCCAGAATGGAGAATTCCTAAAAGCTGAGAGGTGGGGAAGGGAGAAGGGGAAAAGAGGAGGAAGAAGGAGAAGAACTCAGTGCTCGACAGAAAATCAGGAAAAGAAAGTGAATAGATAATCCATTGATGTGGAAACCTGCCCGGCAAATAAAGATATAAAAAGTAATGCTCAGTCTCCCTTGAAATCAGCAAATACAGATTAAAACAAGATATTATTTTCCAGCAGCAGGAAGGCAAAGATGAGTGCCTGAAAATATCAAGTGCCACGAATAGAGAAAATCAGAAATTCTCGGAAGTTCTGTGGGCATGCACTGGCCTGGACTCTTGAAGAGCAATGGACAGTGTCCTCAGAACCCATGGGTGCTACCTCCCTCCGCCCAGCTGTGCCCAGGAGTGGCCCCTGCTCTTTTCACCAAATGTGCGGGACTTTTCTTCACACAGCCAATCCTCCAACTCACCAGACACCAAATAAGCAGCCCACAGTTCATTTCAACTCTGACACTGACTACCCGGGATGAGCACAGAACCCACCACTCACGGGCTCAGCCCCACATGCTGCCCCCACCTTGAACATGGATTACAAGTTTGGCATCTGTACTTCTAACCTGCTGGCTATACATCAGGGAGTCCCATGGCTTCCTCCTCTGTTTGATAACTCACAGAACCCAGGACAGTGTTTCGTCATCATCCTGATGTATAATAAAGACAATTCAGGAAGTCAGATAGGAGCACGCATAAGGCAGGTGCAGGAGATGGAGGAGCCCCCGCACCTTCTCCAGGAATGCCAAGCAGCACCTCTCCATGTGCGTCAAAAGGAGTTTCTGAACTCCATCCGCTAGGGTTCAATGGAGGCTCCGTTATGCAGGCATGATGGAGTGAATCTTTGGCCATGGGTGATTAGCTAATCCCCAGTCCCTCTCCCTTCCCAAGAGGGTGGCAGGGGAGTGAGGCTGGATGTACCAATCCTCTAATTGCATGGTTGGTTGCTATGGCCATTACCCCTATGCTGAGGCTGTCAAGGGGCCACCAAGATGCATATGTAAGTTCAAACTCAGGTGTGGCTGAAGGGAGCTGGTTAGGAAGAAGAAGAGAAGCTCCCCCAGGGCCCTAGATGCTCTGTGTCAGGAACAGTGACCAATGCCATATACCACACACTCACACACACACACACCGACACCCACACACACCAACACACCGACACACACCCACGCACACACACACCACCCACACACACCCACACACACACACACCAACACACAACCCCCCCACACCACACACCAACACACACACCACACACACATCCACACACCCACCCACACACATCCACACACATGCACACCCACACACCAACACACAACCCCCCACACCACACACCAACACACACACCACACACACATCCACACACACTCACACACTCGCACACACCCACACACCCCGCACACACACACACACACACACATACTCACACACACACACACACACACACACATATTACTGTGTCACCATGCCCTAGAGAAAATCTAACATTTGTGTATAGCAATACAGGTCCAAGAAAGTACATTCCATCATTAATTGTAGCAATCCTCAAATACAAACAGTAATGATAATGTAATGGTCAGCTGATAATAATAGAGACTTCTCTATAGGAGATTTTATGCTCTCACATTTACAAAAAAACGCCTGGGCTGGACTGAGAGCTCCACAGTATTATCAGGGACCCCATTCTCTTCTGTCATACTTAGAAGGTGGTTTCTTTTATCTGCATCACCACATGGTTTAATATGGCAGCTGGAGCTCCAGCTATCAAATGCATATTTCAAGCAACAAGAAGGAAAGGAGGAAGAGCAGAGGTGTGTGTCTCAATCTTCCCTCTTCTAAAGGAGTCTTTGCTTACATTCTGTGTATGTCACAGTGGCCAGTATGTGCATATGGCCGCACTTTGGGAGCAGGAGAGGGAGGGAAATGTAGTCTTTCAGGCAGGCACATTATTGCTTTGAATACGTGTGGGGCTCTTACCAAGGAGAGGAGAGGGCATTTGGGAAGCAGCCAGCATTTTCCTCCACTATCTTTGAGTGTCTATCTTTAGGAGAATGGATAAATAAGCTGCAGTACCTTTGTGCAATGGAGTCCTCTGTAGTAGTTAGATGAAAGAAATAGAGCTACGTGAGCCCACATGGCTAATCCTCAGAGTGAAACCTTTCCTGAAAAGGCAACTTGCAGGATGATTGAAACTATAAGATCCCACTCATATAATTTAAAGACGTGGGGGGGGGGAACAGTATATTTTTAACGGCTACATAAAATTCTTACATTGAAAAGGTATACAAACATGAATGAGAATGAAAGACACTAAATTCAGGATTGTGGTTCCCCAGTAATGTGATCAGAAACATACATGAAGGGTTTCAGTTCTACCTGGGATGCTTTATTTCTTGAAAATATCTGGGGGAAAACAGCAAAATAATAGGGCTTGTTAATCCCATGCACACAGACTTTAGCTCCTCATTCCACATTTCTGTATGTTGGACGGTTTTTTGTAATATATGAGCTAGAGGAAGAGACTGACTGCTTAAAAGCACAGCTTAATGAGGCGTAATGCACGTACTGTGTTCCCACACTGCAGGGTACAGCTTGATGAGTGGTTACAAAGCAAACACATTCAAGAGCAATGTGTGCAAAGCAGCATTCCAGAAGGCTCCTCCCACTGGGAGCCCCCCAGCCCCAGGCAGCGGAGGCTCTACCACTTCAATCACCATCAGTCGAGTTTGCTTTCCTGACTTTCGTAGGAAGGAATCATGCAGAATTGTATGGTATTTCCTCATGGCTGGCTTCATCTTCTCAACATCATGCCCAAGAGGTTTGTCCAGAGGAGATGCTTTCTGATCTTCAGCATTGATCCAATCAGAAGGCAGATGAGCTGCCTTTAACACAGAGAAACACTTCATCTCGAACTCCCAGCACCCTGCAAAGAAGCTGGGTGGGAGAGCTAAGGTTGGAGGCTTTCTGTACTCTGAGCTGCTTAGGGAGATGGTGCCTGTCAAGAGCTGTGGGTGGATCTGACAACGCTCCCAAATACTCTCCTGGCCCTCAGTTTCCCATTTCCTTCCCTCGCCTGATGTCTGCTCTATATAAAGTAACAGACCAAGTGTCAGGGGCTACAGGAGAGGTTCTGGAGAATGCCCCCATCTTGGCTCTGGGGCAGCTCACCATGGCTGTTAGAACAACCACAGGCATAAAGGGAGGCATCTGGCACTACTTTTAGATGCGTGTCTAAGACTTGCCCCTTTTAGGGCACCTTCATTCCCACCCCTCTATTATTGCCAATCTCCTCTCCACACCTCCCACCATTAAATAGAACAAAAATATGCTCTAATTGTATGGCATAGCTTTTAAAAATATTTTATGTTGACCCCACTTCATAAAGATGTGTGGTCGGATGACTCACTGTGGTTTTGTTTATTTGTTTTTTAAAAGTATTTATTTTTAGAGAAGTTATAGGTGGATTCACAGCAAAAGCCAGCAGCAGCCACGTAGATTCCCAGGTACCTATGCATGCAAAGCCTCCCCATCATCAGCTGCCCTTACCCAGAGGCTTGCTAGACAGCATGACCACCCAGAGCCCAAGTTGACATCAGGGTGCCCTCCGGGTTGCACATCCATAGGTCTGCACAAGTGCATTACAGCCACCGCTGTACTATGACGGAGTGGTCTCACGGCCCTGGGCTTCCGGCTAGTGTTTTTTTAAAGATTAATGCTTTCACATTTTTATTAAAAATGTTAAATTTTAACAATGTCCTGAGATGTGTTATCACTAACGGTGCAGTCCAGAGGCTTGCTGGTGGGGTCTCAGTTGGGTTGCCGGGATGCAGCACCGTAAGGTCTCCCTGAGTGCTGGGTGGTGGTGGGCTGTGTTCATTTACTTGCTCCCACGTTGTGGGGAATGCAAGGTGGATCACTGTCCCTGCTCTGCCATCACCACCAGCCACGTGCTCCTGTTGACTGCAGTGGACCAGTGACCTAAGGGACTGATGGTGTTGATCCAAGCTATGGAGATAATGGGGTCTGGGTGTGAAACACACGGCAGAGCCTGGTTCCACTAGAAGTGATGCATCTCTCACCCCCATGGGATCGTGATGCTCCATCCCCAGTGACGGGAGCTTTCCCCATCGCTGGTGAGGTTCATCACAGACTTTCCCACAAGGGCGCATCACAAAGATGACAGTCTGAGGTTGCCTGCCAGTCCCACGTGCTCACACAGTTAGGCCTCATTCCCAGCTTTCACTAAGCGTCTCCGCCATCACAGTTTTGGTTTTGCACTGGGGCAGCACTCATCACTCATGGAAGATGCTGCAGGACACCGTGCAGTTGATAGATCTATGGAGAACACAAGGGAGACATCCACTGCCTCAGAGGAGCTGCCTTGTTACCTGTGCAGTGGAGAAACTGAGCTCGTTCCAGACGAGAAATAAGCAAGTGCTCAGGTTCATTCCCTATTCTGTTTACCTGAACTGAACTCCAGGGTAGGGTCTGTTGGCCTGTGATTCCCCTTTGAATTCAGAAGGAAGAAAGAATCACGACTAGAGGGAGAAACACCATGCTGAGGAGCTGCCGGCTGAACTATGGAGACTCTGTCTAGAAGACGGGGAGTCTGTGCACTTGAGGATTCAGCTGAGCGGAACAGAGGAAAACAATGAATCGCTCTGGCTGCTGAGAATGAAGCCCTGTTCACGGGGAGAGCTCAGTCCAGCCTGCCTGGGAAGGCAGGGGAGGAGCATTGAGTCGGAGTTCGGTTGGATGCCAGCACCTCTGAGATGTCGGAGACGGCTGTCCGGGCTGCTGCTGCTCTGGTCCTCTGTCCGCAGCTCCCTGGGGCCACTCAGTGCTCTCTGGCCTTCCTTTGTGCCACCCAGAGATGGGAGAGAAAAGCTCCTGGTTAAAACATAAGCCACTGGTGCATTTATCTCTCGGGTCTGTAAATTCATGCAGATGCCAACATGCCTGAAGAGCTAAGGGGAATACAACCCGACCCCATCCCCCAAGCATGCCAGCGCCTCCCCAGAGCTCCCCCTCAGCCAGTCCGTGGACCTCCACTCTGCTGGGAACCACTACTGATTGATACCTTTTCACCAGCCACTGACAGGAAGACAATTCACAGGTGGGGCGGCCTGTCTGCACCCAGCCCAACACCTTCTATGTGTGTTTGGAGATGTGCTCTCACACTTCACGTCACATACAGTTTATAAGATGGGCAAACTGTAGGCAGGTGTGGTGCTGATGTGGCTGAGGTGTTTGGTTTGTGCCTTTTCACAGTACGTGGCGGTCATGCAAGCCTTCTTGGTGAAGGTTCCCACCTCTCTATTTCTCCCCATCACCTGGCAAGAGATATGATGTGGATCTTTCTTTGAAAAAAGAATGTTAGTTTATTACCATCATGTCACCTATTCAACTAGCAATGTAATTTGTGATATGTATGATTCAATCAAATTAATTATACTAACATACATATTCTATGGTATATGCTTCTGAAAATTAAAATTAAATACAGTAACTCTGCAGTGTGTCATTTCTCTCCATATAGACAAAGAGTGTCGTCTGGATAATTGAGCAAACAACTTTGTTTTTGAAAGATGTTATCAAAGGATGCAAAGATTTAACGTTGTATTTTATTAGAAGACAGTGCTTTCCATGTGTAACATTCAGTGCAAGATTGGAGGCTGATGAGCTGCAGAGGCTCAGGAGCAGCTGGCATGAGATGGAAAATCACAGCTGGAGATATGGGGACAGGTGGTTCATGCAGGACATCTTAGCATCTCAGACCCATTCACCTGATCCTCTGTTCCTCCTGAAATGTTCTTAGGCCATCTTGGCCAGAGGCATCCTTGGACTTAGGGCAAGGGAAACTGGTGGACTGTTGATCCTACAAGGATGAAGACTTGAAGGTGACATCTCCGTTGGGATGATCTCCCTAAAACTCTCCAAATGGTTGAATATAATATCCTTATAACTTCTGCCTGTTGGTTCTTCCCTGGGGGTGATCTCAAAATATGTTTTAAGAAAATAGGCTATCAGTAAGTGTGATTTAAATATTTTTCCCAAATTTTCACCTCTATGGAGTTTAACAGGAAAATCCAGTCATGTACAGAAAGCTTTCCCTGCCATGATATGCATGGCCTCCCATCAATTAGGATAGAGAAATGCAGAACTAAATTATCATTTGGGGAAAGTAAAATGAAATCACATCTTTTTTTTCCTTACTGCATTCTGAATTTTGAATTAATTGAACATGCCCACAGCAAAAAGCCATTCTTTAAGACCCTCTGACATGTGAAAGGAAGAAATCTTGGGTTTGATTTTTGTCTAAAGCTTTTTCTTCCTCCCCATTCCCAGTAAATGTCGCATAGAGTCCAAGAGA
Source organism: Geosciurus inauris (assembly GCA_004024805.1). Taxonomy (NCBI): domain Eukaryota; kingdom Metazoa; phylum Chordata; class Mammalia; order Rodentia; family Sciuridae; genus Geosciurus; species Geosciurus inauris. Next base: position 53,015 of record PVHX01009855.1, read on the forward strand.
GAGCCACACCTCTAAATGACCCTTTACATGCCAATAAATGATGACTGAACCTCAGCTGCAGCACTCTAAATTTTACTAAATGGATTTGCAAAATGAGCTTATTGGTTTATGAGTTCAAGATCTGTGGCACATTGCAGGAAGTGCTAGTGGGTAGGTGGGGGTGTGTTAGGTTTAATCTTTTAAAACCATAGTAGGAACCAACTCATGGGGAGATGTAATCATTCCATGTTGTAGAACTTTCTCTGCCCATCTTCCTCTCTCTCCGTTAACTTGAAGTCTGTGCTGAACTGCCTGGACCCTGCTCAGATTTTATTTGGGTGATTTTATTAGTTGGTTTTGGCCCACTTGCTAGCCAATGTGGTTAAGAAGGTGTGGTCAGGGTGGCAGAAGGTGATCACCTCCTGCTTCTTGCAGGATTGCCAATTCTGAAATGTGATCTTGTTCTGATGGAGGAGAAGATTCTGTAACTCACAGAAATATCCTATTTAGCATGATTTACCCAGTGAAATGTATTTATTTAGATGACACATAATGCTGTTTAAAAGCCAAGTCTGTTTAGTCTTAAACTCAACCTCCTGGAAAAAACATGGGAGGGAAAACAGCAGAATGTGCTCACTTGGGAGAACCAGCTGGTCAGAAAGTCCTTGTGGGCCATTCATGCAATGAACTCTCACTGGAAATTTAAAGAAGTGGGAAAGCTTCCCTGAGTACTAAGCTGTGGGGGACAGAAACAGGAAGTATCCTTATAATCAACTCATTCTAAGCATCTGTGGTTCACAAATATTGCCATGGACATGGGGGACCAGGGATCAGATAGAAGCATTCTGGAGAGCAAAACACAGTCATCCACCACTTGATGATGGAGCATCTTTGGAACTGATAGCAGCATTATGGCTTTTATCCTCTCTGTAGGTCACATTCAAGAAGGGAACAATGCCATTAGCCCTTGAATAAGTCAGGTGGTCCTGTGAGCTGATGGCAGGCTTCCCCAGTGACCCCCACGCTTTCACTTCTTCTGTTCCCAAGCTTGGCATTACTAGGTTCCACGGAGCTAGGGCTCAGAACATCTCCCCAAATCTAGGAAATTCGGGGGAGAATGTGCTAATGATGTTAACATGTACAAGATGGGTAATCTTTCCATTTGGTTTTTCACTTTCTTTGTGATGATGTCAGACCTGGTGACTTAGCCAAGGCAGCTTGTTTAGGGGTAGTTTCCAGAAATGCCCAATTTAGGAAGTGCATCCCTTGAGCTTGCTGTATTTGGTCCCATCTCCCTCCTTCCTGCCCAAACAGCCTGAAGATCCTCTTGTCTTCCTGTCAACTTCCATCCCTTGTCCTCTCATCTGAAAACCTAGAGCTTTCTCTGTCCCCTCCAACTCCACCTCCACCAGCACTTTCGAAGAATATTAAGGGGCTGGGGCTGTAGCTCAGTGGCAGAGCACATGCCTAGCATGTGTGAGGCACTGGGTTCAATCCTCAGCACGACATAAATATAAACAAATAAAATAAAGGCATTCTCTCCATCTACTACTATAATTTTTTAAAAATATATATTAAATAAAAATGGCTGTCCCTGATCTTTCATGACTTTTTTAATTTACATTTACCTATAAAATACCCCACCTCTTTATTTTTGGGATTTGTTCCCCGCTCTCTAACCCTTGGTCACCCACCGCAATGCTACCACCAGTCTTTAGAAGAGTACAAATGTTTGGATCAGGGCTAGGAAACATGCTTGATTGGTAGCTGATCACGAATAACAACAGAGCCCTGGGAAGGGGCGCCTGAGAAACAGCCTTCTCCTATTTGGTTCACCTTTAGGTCTTTACCAAGGTGGCCTCAGATACGGGCTGCAGGACAGCTCATCCAGGGGAGCGCCCACCAGTAGCCTTCCTTGAGTTTCCTCTAAGTGAGCCTCAGGGGAGGACCTTCCTCCTCATGCACGTAGCTCATGGCCTTTCTCTCATTTCTAACAGAGGGGACATGTTTGAAGCAGGTAAACTGGCCCATAAGCTCAGAGAATGAGAATCAAGAGACAGAGAGGCGTAGGGAGTGATAAGTGAGAGGACCCCGAGACTTCATTTCTGCCCTCTCTGTTCCTTGCCTTCCAGTCATGTGAGCCAAAAAGTGTTTCCTTCATGGCCTGAGCTAGTGTGAGTCAGAATGCTGTTGATTGCCACCAGAGCTTAGATCAGTCCAGCCCCCAGCTGAATGTCTCACTGAATCTCTAGAAGGCTTTCCTCCAACGTCATTAGAAGATCTCTTTTCTCACGACTGGTTTGGTCTCTTCTCAGGTGACTTCCTTGAGATTTTTCTAGCTTTTTCTGAACCTAATTATGTCTGAGTGCTTCATAGAATTCACTATTTTGTGTGGGAATTTTACCTCTTTTAGTGATACAAATGCTTGAAAAGCACACTCAAACCTGTGCCTCATGACAGGCTCTCAGCCACCTTTTAGACAGGAATGTGTTATGCAATCAACAGTCCCACTACATACCTACTGGGAATGCACTGGTGAATAATGTATCATTCCCACCCTTTTTACAAAAAAAGTCTTCTAATTAAGTGTACGTGACAGCAGAATGCATTTGGATTCATTGTACACAAATGGAGCGCACATTTTTATTTCTCTGGTTGTGCACAATACAGAGTCACACTATACGTGCAGCCATACATGTACCTAGGGCAATGATGTCCATCTCATTTCACCATCTTCCCTGTCCCCATGTCCCCTCCTCTCCACTCCCTCCTGTTTGACCAAAATTCCTACAGGTTGTGATTCTCCCCATCAGGGGGAACAGGATTTTTTAAGTATTTTTGATCAATTGTACATAACAGCAGAAAACTCTTCAATTCATGGTACACAAATGGAGCAGGATTTTTCACTTCTTCGGCTGTACAGGAAGTAGAGTCACACCATTGGTGCAATGATGCATGTACCCAGGGTAATGATGTCCATCTCACTGCACCATCTTTCCTGCTCCCATGCTCCCTCCCTGCCTTTGCCCCATCCAAAGTTCCTCCACTCCTCCCATGCCCCCCATTATGGATCTGCATCCACTTATCAGAGAAAACATTCCCCCCTGGCTTTGGAGATTGGCTTGCTTCACTTAGCATGATATTCTCCAGCTCCATCCATTTCCTGCAAATGCTGTAATTTTATTCTCTTTTAATCCTGAGTAGTATTCCACTGTGTATATGTACCACAGTTTATCCATTCCTCTATTGAAGGGCATCTAGGTTGGCTCCACAGTGTAGCTCTTGTGAACTGAGCTGCTGTAAACATTGAAGGGGCTGCTCTATGAGCTCACACTCCCATGCTGGAGATACACAGGTGCTACTAGATATGCAGTGTCACACCAGGTGCCAGCCAGTCCTGAGGCACTGCCCTGAGTGGGCGGTTGGGTTCCACTGTGTACCAGGTGCTCCCTGTGATTGCAGAAAGCCTTTCTGAACAGGTGGCCTTCTTTTGACCCCTCACATACAAGAAAGACCCTTGGATTCCATGATATGTGAGGCATTTGCCAGTTTTTAAATATATGCCCTTTCGCAATGATTTTTTTTTTCATTCTAAAAAATTTCATTTTTGTTTCTGATTTTACTAGTAATGTTTTTTCCCTCCCTTAAAGAGTGGCCTCCAGTTTGACTATGCCTTAATCCCATGACAACTAGGGACCAGCCTCTGCATTGGGATTACTACTGACCCTTTCTACAAAAAGGAAAACTGAGGCTGAAGAGGTAAATCAGCCCTAGGAAAGCATATCTGTAATGAGGCACTGATTTTCTGTGTTGAGTGCTAGCTGGTCCACTAACTCACTGTTGACCACAGGATAATCACTGCTACCTCTCTGAGCCTGTTCACTACCTGCCCTGCTGGGTGTTTATGAGGATTAAGTGAGACAGTCCATAGAGAACTCAGCCATCTGCCTCAGCAGCAGCGAGTCCTCAGTACCACTCTTGCCACTATTATTTGGTTGACATTTTGGTGACTTTGTTCCATGACTCTGTGACCCGATCATTGTTCACTGGCACACTAGGGCCCTTACCTGCTCATTGTAGGAACAAGTCAGCATCCCAGACCACCTGAGCATGCCCTCAGACCACCTTAACCAACCGGTCAAATGGGGCCGCATCCATAGCAGGCCACCTGCGTGGGAGTGCTCCAACCCCTCACCCCCGAAATGTGCAAGAGCCACATCCCTGTGTTCTTGTCAAAGTGTTTAACTGGTGTCTCATAGCGAGAAAGCCATTGGGAAACTCAGAAAGAGGGACGTTCTGTGAGAAAACTGGACCAGACTCAGAAAACAATTGAGGCCCTAAAAATAATCCAGCAAAAAGAGGAGGGCCATTCTGTCCAAAGACAAATACCACAGGCAAGCCTTGAGTGGATCTTGGTACACGTCAACCAAAACAAAGTGTCCTGGAGTGAAAGAGGGGACGCCTTCAGTGGTTGAGTCAATGGTAATACTCAAGGCATGCCATCAGCACCAGAGCTATTGTCAGCAAAATGTGAACATTAATGCCCCTGTAAAAATAGAGGAGTGTCCTTATTTTTAGGAGAGTCATGATGGAACAATTAGGAATGAAGAGATCAATGATCAGCAAGAGAGAGTCACCCTTGTTAGTGTGAAGCTGCTAACATTAGGGTGAGACAGGAATGTAGGATAAAGAGAGAGAGGTACCAAGTCTCAAAGGAAATGACCATTAACCACTGAGATGCAGAAAGCCCCCAGAGGCAGTTTTAACTCTTGAGTGGCACGCCCTTGGCCTGAGCCCTTGTCAAAGTAGGGAAACAAGCAAGTGCAGGGAAAACTGGGGTGGGGTTGTGCAGGTCCACCCGGGGCCTACATCCAGCCCAGGCTAACTATAGCTCTGCTACCAAAGACCGGAGACCTAATCCAAGGCAGGTCGTTTTGCTCTTGAGATACTTGGCATTCTCTCTCTCAAATGTCTATCTGCTTCCTACATAAACTTCCGTCTATGCCTTGTCTGGCTCCTGCTGAAATACTGGACCTGAGTCGAATTTCCCCTCCCCTCTGGGAACTCTTCAGCTGCTAAGGCATCACTTCCCCATAATAAAGGCAAAGGTCTATGTGTGCTCACTGAACGGTTCTTTCAACTCTTCCATACATTTGAATTTTAAAATATCAGTCTATGGCATTTGGCCTGGACTTTCTGTTCAATGGGATATTTGGCCTACGCATGCGTGTGCAGTGGTAATGAGTGGTTTCTGTCAATACCAGGACTCATTTGATCACTCTGGTCATATGGTTAATGTTTCTATCTGCAGTCTCAACCTGGGGCTGGCAGTATGGTTAGCAAAGCTTTGTATTTCTTGGTGTGGCATTTCCACTCCTGGATCCCCTGACCCTTCCTTCCACCGGGTCCATCTGGATGACCCATGCTCTTCTTCCCATCCCTCTTCAGGCAAGCTCGCACCAGCCATTCACTTGCCCCTCATTTTGTGTATGTTTTGGCCTAGAAGTCTGTCTTGTCAGCTGCTCCCTTGCCATCCTGTCTCTGAGAGGCCAGCTCTGTACGGCTGTCCATCTGTTACCACGTGTGCAGTGAGCCATCTTGTTACTCAGGCTCCTGGGCTGGGCTACGTGATCTAGCTTTGCTCACCTGTCTGCTCACCCTCTGCCTCACTGATGGGTCCCACGCTGCCTGTTCTGGTCATGGTATTTGTTTACAGAGGTTACAGGGCTGTCTCCCAGTCTCACAGAAGCCTCATCAGCCTGTATGGTATACTTCCTGGATTTCTCCCACTTTAAGTTTAGAAAATTGTAATAAATGGTGTTTTTTGTTTGGTACTGGGGATTTAACTCAGGAGAACTTGACCACTGAGCCCCATCCACAGCACTATTTTGTTCTTTATTTAGAGATGGGGTCTCACTGAGTTGCTTAGCGCCTCATTTTGCTGAGGCTGTTTTGAACTCTCTGTCCTCCTGACTCATCCCCCTGAACCACTGTGATTGTAGGCATGCACCACTACACTGGCAAATGGTGGGCTTTTTAACCTCTGGCGATATTGTCTTTATTGTGTGGGATAGGATAATCATTTGTATTAAATTCATTGTTTCTCTGCGTGTACTCACCTCTAAGCTGTAAGTTCTTTGAGAACAGGGGCATATTCCCACCTTTTCCTCTGACCTGTAATCTGTAGGATACATGATAGGAATGCAGGAGATGTTCACCAAATGGAAGGAACATCCCTGTTCTTATAACTCTTGCTGATTGGACCATCATTCAGAGGGAACCATCATTTCCCCTGAGATATCAGATGTTAACAATCCACAAAACCCTGTCTCTGGAGGCTGTGGCATCCCGGCTATGCAGGGAGTGTGCACTGGGCTGTTTCTTACTCAAGCCTCAGACGGAAGGGGAGGGAGGCAATGCAACTTAGATTCCTTGAGCCACTGTGGGTCGCATCCTCTTGCTTTCATTCAACAAACTTATTGGAAGCCCCAGAGTCAGCTCTGCACCACAGATGGATAGATGAAGGGCCACTGATTTCTTCTAAGGAATTCCCAGAATAACCCAAGGACCTCAGTGCCAATCATGCAAAGAAAAATGAGGAGAGAGTTGAAAATGGTACCCAGAGTCCCAGTTCTGAACTGATCTCAAAACCTCTTGGATAAAGAAATCTGCAAAATCATAAGAACAACATTTGTCCAAACATTTTGACAAGATGTGGATCAAAACCATCCTCATTCCATAGAGCTCAAAGCTAAGGGTCACAGAGGAAAAGGGACCTGGCCCAGGCTCCAGGATTGGTGGCAGCTCAGGCAGGGCCCCACTTTGTGCCTCCCCACTGGGGGTCTGTCTTTGGAGAGGGGCGGTGTATGAGTTGGGGCCTTCAGCACTGCCTGAGTGTCAGACATGCCAGCTCCCCACAGCCTGACCAAGCTGGCCAAGGGTCACTGTGGGTCTCAAGTGCCCTGAGGAGCACTAATGAGAAATACTTGCTTTAATCATGTCTTCCTGTACCGTGCCATTGTGCTTTGAGATCGAGGGTCTTACCTATGCTGCAGGGACTTTTCACACCTGAGTCACCCAGAGCAGAGCCCATGCCCACAACAGCGTCTTAAACTGAGATCTCACTCCCCGGGCCATCATCCACCTGTCCTAGCCCTGCAGGATCAGATGGCAGATAATGAGGGACAGTCCTGTGCCAGTGAGCCCTAAACCTGTCTACCCCACCCCGCATCTTCCTTCTCACGGAAACCACAATAATGGCTTTTGCCCACATTCCCCTCTCCCGCCCTCTGCCTCTGACTGACCCCCTGTGACCCTCCTGCCATGCAGTGGTCCCCTTAATTGGGAAGGGAACTTGGCAAGCTACCTCTTCAGTGTCATCGTCCTCTACGCTGTTGGCCTCTGCGTACCTAAACAATAGTGAAGACTATGTCTTAAAATCTACACATTGTATGGACTTGGAGATTGGGAACTGGACTGTGCAGATGCTGTAGCACCCCTGGTTCCATCCCTGGGACAAAATCAGAGTCTACCAAGGCAACGAGATAATAGGCAGGCCACTCTTCAAAGGGGAGAGGAAGAGGCAGCCTACCAACGGGCAGATCCCGGCCCAAGTGCATCTGTAACGTCCAGTTTCCAATCTGTGTGCCCGGGAGCCTGCGTGCGGACGCAGGCCGGCCCAGCTGCAGTGTCGCCCGCGGGTCCCAGGGGGCGCAGCCGGCACGGAGCCCACGGATCCGGAGGGCCACCGCTGGCGGGCGGGCAGGGTGGGTCTGCACCGCGAGAGGCCCAGGCGGCGCGCTGGGCATTCGCCCCAGACGACTTCCCTGGCTGGTCTGCGGTCCAGGACGCCACGGGCAGCCGCGGGGAACATGCCTGGCCACGACACGGCGCTGAACCCCTGGGGCCCAGGGCAGCGCCCAGATCCTGGGCCACAGCCAAGGCAGTGGGGGTCAACGTTCAGTCCCAGTTGCCTCCGATGCTGGGCACTGCTGCAGCTCCTGCTGCACCTGTATCAGGTGCCCAGCAGGAGGTGGTCGTGCAGAGGGCACTGCGCAGGGCAGAGGGGCTGTGTGGGGAGCGCAGGCCTGGGCTGCTCCCTCGGTGGGTGGGCACAGGCCTGGGGCACCCCCTGGGGAGACGGGCGTAGGCCTGGGCTGGCCCCTTGGTGGACGGCGCAGGCCGGGAGCACCCCCTGCATGGACTGGCTCAGGCTGGGGTCACCCCTTCGGTGGACGGGCACAGGCCGGGAGCACCCCCTGGGTAGACAGGCACAGGCCGGGGGCACCCCCTTGGTGGACGGAGGCAAGCCGGGGGCGCCCCCTGGTGGCCTAGTGTAGGAACTAGCTGGGAGGACTCTGCGGGGGTGAGACCCAGGGGCACAGCATCGCGGACTTCAGGGTCTGGAGCTTCTTCTCCCGGACCTCGGTCTGAGTCCCCGGGTCGGGGCGGTGCAAGACTAGGTCTGGAGGCAGCGGGTGGGTTAATGCAGTGTGCTTGTAATCCGCACAGGAATTGGAGGAGAGGGAACCTGAGCCATCTAGAGAGCGCACGGTGCTCCCAGCTTCCCGAGAGGAAAATAATGCATGGAATGATTTAGGAACAAAATAGAGGGCGATGTGGCCAGGAGGTTAAGCGATGGGGAGAAGAGTAAGACAAGAACTCCAGTGTAGCTGTTGCCATGGAAAATTTTAATATTTTTAAATTTACATTTTTTTAATTTTTAAAAACTTTTATTTTCAGTAAAATAAATTTACTCATGAAAACATTCTAAAATGTAAAATGTTCTCCTCTTTAACAAATTATAATAAAACATAAAGGACCTAAAACAATGCATGACCTTTACAATTCAAAATCAAATTAGTGGAATATTAAATATTTACAAACCTCTATCTTTTAAAATATTTATAAAGTTACATACAATTTTGTAGAATTGAAAAAAAAATGGCTCAAAACGGGAGAATATCCCTTCATTCCTAAAAAGAAATCATGCCCAACAGAAGCTGGGCAGGTTTTGGTCTCCACACCAAGGCTTCATCTCTGCAAGTGACACTTGTGGCCCTGCTCCCTCCCCTTGTAACGCAGGGTGGTGGCCCAGCCCTTTGGCCTCCACCAGTGCAGCATGTGGTTTTCTAGAGTATTGCAATAGTGGACAAGACACCTCACTTAACCTCAGCCCTGGAACTGTTCAGCAATAGCCTCTTCAGACCCCATGGCTAATTTTAGTGTCACCTGACTTGTTCCTTAGAAGTCATCTGCACTTTGGGAAGGATAGCCAGCCCTGCTCAGGTTCCATGGGGACATTGTTAGGGATGAAACTGAGCAGGGAGACCATTTTCTTACAACATGTAAGAGAAAGGCCAGCAGTTGCCAGGATAGGTGACTAGCAGCAAGCAGCAGGAGAAAGCTGCCAGCGATGGTGACGGGGTGGGATTGCCTGTGCCCACAGGGAGCACTGCCTAGAACCATGGCAGAGAGGGCCCAGGCTCACTCGGCCCTGAATGGAGACAGGCCACAGCTGCGGTGTGGACAAGCTGACTCCCTCTCAGAGATGGCCGTCACTGCTGGCTGGCTAACACCCAGTCAGTCATATACGTATGCTCAAGAAAGTGTTTCATCTTTGTTTTTATTTTAAGTGCTAGAACCCATTTCCTCAGTTATATTCAGCAATTAGGAGTTTTAACATTAAACACGTTCCAATTTTTGATATTACCATTAAATAAAAAAATTAGGAAATAAGGTAGAACATTGAATATTTTACTTAAAAATGCAGAAGGTTAAACGGTTCTATCCCAACACTATTCTACTTGAACCTGTAATTTCCTCTGTACGCATTCCTGGAGATGACACAGAGGGAGAAGCTTGAACCCATGGCAGGCTCTGAAGAGGGCAGCACCATGCACTCACCTGGTTCTGGGCACCAGTTTTAGCAGGCTGGCTCCAGAGGGCCAGGTGGTTGTGTTTTCAACACATGGTGAAGGATTCTGGTGAAGTGCAAGTGCCTACTGACTCCAGGCTGACTGACTGGCTGCTTCGGGAGAAAGATTCATCTGGTAACTCTGCTAGCCAAGGTCCTCACGTCCCAAGACAGGCTGCCCACGGGCTTGGGCTTGTAGGTTGGTGAGATTTCGTCTGCATGCTGCGTCTTACCTCGAGTCTTCCAGTGCCTGACTGCACAGCCTCAGGGTGACCTCACAACACACACTTACCTTCAAACACAACCAGAGGTTTTCTGTGGCAGGGATACTGCCGTTGCAAGGTCAGGGCTGAAACACTGCACAGATGTATGTCACACTTCAGGTGGAAGCTTCTGTTTCAATTTGTTATTACATTAGGGCTAACCTCTAAAATTTCTCAAAACAGCTAAGTTTCATTCCACTATACTCACACTAAGACAGGATTTTATTCTTTTGCTGTGAAGCCATTTTCAACAATTTCATTATGTTGAAGTAGGATTTATTTAAAATATTTGTTTAAAAAACAAAAATAAAAATAAAAAATTGGCTTTTAACACATATCCAGGCTATTGAAATAGCCTTCAGAAGCATTAAAATTGTAGACATTGATGCACACTCCAGTGTCCTTGAACACAACAGGGCAAACTCCAGTCTGGTGCTCTTTAAAGAAAAGTTGTATCAGCACTTGATATTTGATGTTTTCTAGTGTTGGATTAAGAGATCCATGAGGCCTTCCCTAACAGCTGATCTGAAGTGGAAGGCTCATATCTCAATGCCTTAAATTCTAGGCAGTCTTTTGATTTAAACCAATTTTGCATGAGGTTGATTGTCCCATTTCAGTACAGAATGGTCTGAATTTTGTGATGTTTTGTTCTCAATATTCAACTGGAAAAATCCTGGCAAGATTTTGCCAGTTGATGTTAATATTGCAGGCTAAATGATGTCACATGAGGAAGATCCCCTGTACCCTTGAGGGCTAAGTCCTCAGACGCGTCCATTCCAGTGGGCTGAGATGTGACCTCTGTAATGAAGGTGCTGTTACCAACTCAAAACAGGACTTCTCCAGGCCCCAGGCTGTGTCTGGCTGTGCTTCCTGTCTCTGCTTTCTACTGGAGTTTTCCAGGTAATTTTTAATGGAATTAGCTATCAATACACAGCCTAATTAAAAAAAAAATAAGTGGCAGTGTGTGAAGAAATCAAAGGGAGCACACAGACACAAACTGCAGTGGCCGAGAGGGAAGAAAGGGCTGCTGCTCCGGGCCCCCAAGCTGTTTATATCAGTAGGTTACCTTCTCAGGGCACTGCATCGCCAGTACATGGGTGTTGATTGTATCATTAGGCAGGTTACACAGTCAGCAACATTATGCAGCTTATTTCTCAGTGACATTCTACCATCACAATGTGCAATGTTAGGAGCTTTGCGTAGCTCTCAAGAAAGTCCATTGTTTGAAGTTACTGTCAGGTGGAAAGGTCCAGGAGCAGCAGAGCTTGGAGAAACAGTGTAGTTATCTAGAAAGTGAGTCCTTCATTCCCAGGAGCTGTGTGCCTGAGATCAAGGTTGAGGCTGATAAGACTTTAACACAGAGCCTCCCCATGGAGGGCATTGCTACAGCAGCTAAGCATCTTAGCATGTATTAATTATCTTATAGTTCCTGGGAGAGTCTGCAGGGTTTTCCAATGGTGGAAAAGAAAATGTCTGTTATTCTCTGAGAGTTTGCTCACCAGAAGAAATCTGCTGTCTTGTACATTTCCACAGCCAGAACCCTTACACAGGACAGAGCGTCACATGTTTTGAGCATAAGCCACAGGACTGTATTATTGTTGAAAGTTCCGTCTCGAGTGTGCACACGTCAGCAGGAAGCCCTGAGGTTGGGAGTTTGGAGCCTATGTGACCTGACAGCTTGCTGGCTTCACCAAGGATGGCAGCTGACTCACACAGCTGAGCCGCTCTTCTGCTGGGGAGCTGTTGGTGTGCAAAGCAGTTGGGAGCCACCCCACGGTGCAGAGGGAAGGGCCTCAGAATGATTCCCTGGGACATTGTCCCTTAGAAATGAAGCATCATTTACATCTGTCTATAGAAAAGAAGGGCACGGTAGACCTACGCTCTGTGGCCAGCAAGTGCCTGCTGGGGCCAGCTCCACGAGGCGGGAGTCTGCTGATAGGGCTCAGGAGTCTTCGGAGGCCTACATCAGTTACATTCTTCTGTATTGCAAACCATAGAAATCCCTGAGGCTAGCGCCTATCACTTTAGGAAAAAAAAAAACATGAAACAAAACAAGCATGGTCCCTAGCCCAGGGGAGTCGAGTCAGTCTGGGGACTCCAGTGGAGGACTTGGACCTGCAGTCTGATCGGATCAGGCAGAGCTGCCCTGGAACCATGTGAGCACAGAAGGACCAGTGCTGTGATGTTCTCTGGGAGACAGGAGACCTCTGCCCCGCAGCCAGGCTGCAGGTGGATGAGTCACTGAACATGCAGGTGCTCATAGCCAAGTCCTAACATCAAGCTCCAGTTTAGGGTTTTGGCAAAAATATTGGGTTTGAGGTACTTCTACAGTAGATTTTATATCCAGTCTAGTGAAGTAAAGCGACTTTGGACAAAAAAATTTAAAGCTCAACAGCAACTAGACATCTCAGTTTTGTATTTAACTTTTCTTACATCTCCATGGCCTAATGTTGTCTTCCCAGAAAACAGCATCAGTGTGAGGAGTCCAGATGTTCTGCCTGAGGGGCATGTTTCAACCCACAAGTGCCTGGCCAGTTGAAGTCCGGGGATGGCTGCGTGCAGGCCTGAGCGTGGAGGCTGTGGCCGCACTGCCGCTTCCCAGCGGGCCTGGATCTGGTAGGCCCCTGCTATCTGAGCCATGATGTTCTTCAACAGTGGCCTGGGAGACAGGGACTGCCCCTCCTGGACAGGGTCCAGAGTCATGCTGCTCCCGTAGGAGGCATGCACATCAGGCAGGGTGGAGCCATGCTTCTGGGTACTGATGTACCCATGGCTGCACATGGGGCTGAAGGGCAGGAAAGTGATCATGGAGGGACCAGAGAGCGGGTGCTGGGTGTCGCAGGCAGAGCTGGCATGTTAGGTGTGACACACTTGTGATAATTGTGTGTATACACACACACACGTTTAGCTAGAGATGGACATGGAGTGGGCTAGGTGGGTCATGCAGTGATTCCGTTCTTAGATTTTTGAGGAATCTCCATACTGCTTTCCAGAGGAGATGCACTGGTGTGCTGTCCTACCAACAATGCACAAGTGTGCCTTTTCCCCACATGCTCACTGATACTTGTTATTTGTATTCTTAATAATTGCCATTCTGACTACAGTGAGATTAAAGCTCCATGTGGTTTTGGTTTGCACTTTCCTAATTGCCAGAAATGTTGAACATTTCTTCATGTTTGTTGGCCATTTGGAGTTATTCTTTTGAGAAGTGTCTGTTTAGTTCTTTGGCCCATTTATTAATTGGGTTATTTGTCTTGTTTTGTTTGAGTGTTGAGTTATTTGAGTTTCTTTATATATGACGGATATTAATACCCCTTCTGAGGAGCAGGTGACAAAGACCTCTCCCATTCTGTAGGATCTCTCTTCACAGTCTTAATTATTTCCTTTGCTGTTCAGAAGCTTATAGTTTGACAGTATCCTACATACTGATTTTTAGTTTTATTTCTTGATTTTAATCTTTTCGTTTTCCTTTGCTAGCTCCTCATTCTGTACCCTGTAGAGAGTGAGAGCCCTAGAGCTCAGTCCTTGGATGGATCTCTTCTCTCTTCCATATGTACTTGCTCTCAGAGCGGGCTGCTCCAAACTGAAGGCTTAAGACATCATCTACAAACTTGCAGAAGTCTTTCTTCCAGGCTGAGCAGCATTGGGGATCAAGCAGACCGGGAGACTGCTACCATTTCTTCTCTACCTATTTGAACAGAATCAGCAGATATATGTTAGAAGCAGCTAAATCTCCATATTGAACTCCCCTTGGCTTGCAAGACAAAATCCTCTTTTACACATGGGTACTGATAAGTAATAATGGGGTTTAGCTCTCTTACATTCAACAAATCTACTTTAGGTTCAGAGAACTCTGTTTAATATTTTCCTTGTAAGTCAGAACTTGATATATGCTGAAAAATTTAGACAGTGATTCCAATAGTTTTGGAAATTTTCATTACTTTGGAAAAAAAAAACACTAGATACCCCTATCAAAAGTTGGAACCCAACCTGGGAAACATTAATATTTGGCCATTTGCAGTCAAAGAAAATGTACTTCAAGTGATGAGAGGTTTTGGGGTACAGATATTTTAAGAAAGATGATAGAATATTCTGATCTCTTCAGTGATATTATTTGAGGTTATCTGATACTTTTGAGAGATTACAGTTTTATGGAAGAAAGAAAAGAGTCCTCCGAGGATAATGTACTGAGGTCATCTAGGCTAACATGGAGTTCCACATAAAGGCTTGTGTTGGTGGGGTAGGACCAGAGTTCTTAATACTTATGTGGCTAAAGCTAGGAGGCCAAGCTGAAAAATCAGAGTTCTGTTATTTGGGAACAATGAATAGAAAAGCTTGTGCACAAATGAACTAAAAATAATATTATAGCTCTTAAATCTAAGTGTGTATTATCATGAATACTCAGGGACTGAGGTCAATCGGGACATTTTGTAGCAAGTTAATCATCATCAGACTAGAGAGCCAATTCTAATAGCAACACTGCAGAAACAGGATTGACAGAGGCAAAATATTTTAAAAGTCCTTCCCCCCTCCTTAGACTTTAAGGAAATCCTCAGGTCCTTGGCAAATTAAAGAAGGATGGTGGGAAAACTAACTTTCAGGGGAAAGTAAAATGATTTTCTGTTCAACTGGGCATTTCAAGACCCAAATATCCAATTAGAAAAATCTTAGTGTGACACTATCTCTACCCCGTGGTTAGGAGATGTACTTGGAATGAAAGAGATAAGGTGGGGAACTATAGTGGTAAAATTTTAAACCACCCTAGGATATTGGCTACTGATGTATCCAAGAGGTAGATCATTTTACTCACATGTATAAGGAAGAAATGGATAGAGGGGAAGAAAGGAACCTCTGAGAAGACGCTTGCACTGATCACTACATTTTGCCTAGATTTTTGCAGGGTTTCTTGCTGATAAACCACAATAACTCAATATTTTACCATATATAACTGCACTATGAAATCTCACCTCATGTGTAAAATGCAATAGTTGTAATTATTTCGAGCCTCGAATGAATGTTGATTAATATTCTGCTAAGTGATAGCATAAGCTAATGCCAACTGGCCGAAATTATCTGCAGCAGAGACATCAATACTAAACTGAAAAGGCAGCACAGCTATGTTTTTTGATTGGTGTTCCAGAGCAAACACGAAGGCTCTTCTATAATAAGAGAGATAACTTCAAACTTATGTTTCTTATAAAGTTATTTAAACAGCTGATTTATAATATTTTTTTCCAATTTGACATCCTACATTTCCTATACTAATTGACAGAAATATCTTGGGGGGCTGGGGTAGTGGCTCAGTGGTAGAGCACTTGCCTTGCATGTGTGAGGCACTGGGTTCGATTCTAAGCACCACGTATAAATAAATAAAATATTTATTGGCAACTAAAAAAATATTTTAAAAAAGAAATATCTTGGGATAGCAAATGTTCATTTTTCCAAGTCATCTCAAAGTCTAAAAAAAAAAAAGGAAACATATTTTCCCAATGAAGGAAAAGTTACAAACAAACTTAAAATCATTCAATGGACAGAAATACAATGAGGTCATTTTTCTAAAATTGGTAAGTATTGCAATGAAGAAAGCTCCTTTTGTTTCCTAGTGAGGTGCAATATATTGTAATTCACAGTCAGCTAAAGGTTGAGCAGGAAAAGCTATTTGCAGACTAATGATAATAACAATAGTGTTTTAGTCAATGGCACTGATGAACATTTGCCAGACGCTGAGTGCAATGCAATGTGTACACTCTCACGTCATCCTTCAATCATGCATCATCCCATTTTTCATACCAGGTAATATATTTAGTCATACATATTGTTTTCAAGGTGATACACTACAAAATCTGGGAATGAAATCCAATCGTGTGTGAATCTAAGGTTTATCTTTTTCTTTTTATTGTGTGCCTATGTTTTATCTATATTAAAATAAATATTTATCCCTTTAAAAATATTCTCTTCCTTCTACCCCTTACAATTAAAAACAAAAGCATCAAAATATGTTAAAAATGAACAGCATCTGACAATGCAATTACTAATCGCTTAGGAATAATAACATCAATAGTCCATGAGGAAAGCAATGTATAACAGTCAACCAAATGACAAAATAGTGTTCAATGCTTATTTATGCTCAAAACATCATTTCCAAAAGAAAAATATATCAGAAAGAGAAGTGAAAATACAATATATAGCTTCAAAAGTTCAGTACTTAAGTGTAAACTAAAAATTCATATTTCACAAAAATAATAGAAAAACTCTTTAGCTAACACAAGATCATGTGACCAACAAACCAAATAGCAAACATCTGCCACTAATTTTGAATCATATTCATACACTTATTTGTATTACTCAGTTAGAATAATTGATTTTGATTTTACCCTAATTGTGCTTTGTGTTTATACTCACACACACACGTATACATATATGTGTGTGTGTTTGTGTGTACACATATATGTCACTCTATTCCAAATAATTGTATTAAGATTTCCTTCCCATTAAACTAATCATTTTGCCTTCAGTGATTTTCAATATACAACCAAGGTCTTATACAAGAATAAAATACTATTCCTTCCCTTCTGTTCAACTGCATGTCTATTTACTTTCTTCTGAGTTAAGATTTCAACCATCTACAGTTTTGTATGCTTTATGGCAAGTAGAAGTGGTGTATGGGCTTTCTGAGAAACAACAAAATGATTTGTTTACAAAATTACTCAGCTGATCTGAAAATCTTACAGAATTCTGTCTGAACATAAGAATGTGATGAACAGTGCGAATCAGGAGTGACTCTTCCTCTCACCCCCTCCACTTCTGTATTTGCTGATCTTTCACTTTGCAATGTCTCTCCTCTGCCTAGAATGGCCACATAAACTAGGAATTTATTGAGGACACAGATTGCATCTTTTTTTTCCAATAGCCCTATAACTTAAAACATATTAGTAAAGGATTTAAGGGTTTATTTAATTAATAAGATGAATTTTCAACTCTATATCAGAGTTTATCAATCCACATTCCAAAGAATATCTACTTTAGAGAAATGCCAAACCTTATCAGAAAATTTCCTTGATTCACTGTTAGAGAAATTTTGCAAAACTGTGCATTATGTATTCAGTATTACAGAAATATCTTTACCGTTGTTTAATATCTATTTGACTTTATTTTTTCATAGCAAACATTTACATGCGAAGAACTAAAGTTGCAGTTCTACACTTTCCAATAACATGAAAATTCCCTCCATGTTACTCAAGTCCTCTTGATTCTCTTCTATTTATGGTGTCGGAATCTGAGATACCAATGTCAGGCACTTATGCTCCACATGGTTCACAAAGAATTGGGCTGTGAATTGAAAAGGTAGACTTTGAATGCACTGTGTTGCTTTTCCTTAATTTGTCCCTTTGTTTCAGTGATTATTAGATGAAAAATATTTGCCTTGCAAGTTAGAAAGCTGAATATAAAATATTTTCTCCCTAGAGACTGGGTGAAAATATTTGCCAGCTACTCAACTGCTAGGGAATATAAAACACAGAAAATTTAATACACCCCAAAATAACCTAACCAATAAATGAGCAAAAGAACTGAGGAGAAATTTTTCGAAGTAGAAACACGAATGGACAACAAGTATAGAAAAAAAAAGTTCAACATCTCTAGCAATCTGGGAGGTGCTGCAATAAGAGTTAATATGACTCCAGTTGGAATGGTAACTATCAAGAACACAAACAACAATCAACGCTGGCAAGGCCGTGGGGAGAAAAGAACACTTGTGCATTGTTGGAAGCCCTGCAGACCAAGACAATCACTCTGGAAAGCAGTTTGATGGTACCACAATATAACCAAGACATCCCACTCCTAGTATTTTTAAAAAGAACTAAAATAAACATACTATTATGATATAGCTATTCCAATGTTTATAGTAGTCCAGTTCTCAATAACTACCTTATAAAATCAACCCAGATGGGGCTGGGGTGGTGGCTCAGTGGTAGAGCACTTGCCTTGCAAGTGTGAGGCACCAGGTTCAATACTCAGCACCACATAAGAATATAAATAAATAAAGATATTGTGTAGTAAAATCAACCCAGAGGCCTACTAATTGATGAAAGGATTAATTGTTGTGTATATACACAATGCCATTCTACTTACCCATAGGAAGAATTATATTATGGAACTTGCTAGTGAGTGGGTGGACATGGAGTGCAAAAACCAAAAATTAGGAACTCAAAGGATGAATGTATTCTCTCATGTGTGGCAGCTAGAGTAAAATACATAAAAGGAGGAGGGAAGGATAGGATATCAAAAAGATATAGAGAACATCAGTAGTGTAGAATAAGAAGATTTAGGGTAAGGGGAAGGATCAGAAAGGAGAGACAATGCAGAATGAATGCTTCAAAAATCATGTTATGTGCATATATGAATATACCAGGGGAATTTCACTTTTATGTATAAGTAAATAGAACAAATCAAAAGTAAATAAGTAGAAAAGGGAAATGATTTCTATCAGAGTAGAGGAAAGAGGGAAAGGGGGCAGGAAAGGGGTTGAATCAGGAGCTGAAATCAAATTCCATGCATGCATAATTTTGTTGAGACAAAGCTGACAAGACTACTACGTACAGCATGCATAGTTATGACAACATATACTACTGTATGTTCAATTCCTATGATTACTAGTAAGATATGATAAACATAAGACTATAAAATATACTCTCATGTGTAATGGTACTTCTAGGACCTAATGCACATATAGACCTCAAAATTCCTTTACTTGTGCCATTTTCATTGCCACTTAATATAATTTATAAATGTTGACATCATGTAATTCAGATATTTAGCATATAAATGAGCTTAATACTGATCTATATTGATGAACTATTTACTGCATAATGAAAGACAGTAAATCACATGCATTTTTAAGGGACAAAGCTGAGGACAAAGAGTATTACTTGCAATGTGCATAATTTTTTTCATTTATAACAAATTGTAAACTAATCAGGCTTAAAAATTACAGTGGGAATATTATTTTATAGTATACATAAGGGAATGATTTTAAAATACCAATTTCTGAGACTTGGAAGATAGCAGAGTAGAGGAAGCTGCTCCAAGCTGTGCTGTGTTGTAAGACCAAAACAGTGGGTGTAGAGCTTCTCAGCCTAGGTGTGAATGAGAGACTTCACCAATGTTAAATATTGGACATTCAAAGAGACATAGGGACTCAGAACTTTGAGTACAAAAAAATAGAGGAAATAAAGCACCATAGCCCATCACAAGTGTTTGCCAGAGTGAATTTGGCACAGACTTGTGGATCTGTGAGGGGCGAGGTAGGGGAGGCTACCTTAAAACCTGCACCTTTGAATGTTTTGGTGCAGAAGAAAACACTGCCGAAATTTATGTGACCCAGAAACTGCACTATATGCTGGCAGTTGAAAAGCATATTTTGGTGCTTAAAATGCATACTCTGTGTCTCAACTGGCCATGAAGAGCTGAAGTGGAGCCATTTGGGTATAAGTGTGCCACTATGGCATTGCCAGGACCTGGGAGATCAGGAAACACACACGTTATGCACACACACACACACACACATGCACACAAACGTGCAGCCACAATATTATAGCAAGTGACTCTTAAGGGGCCTCAACTGTGCTTGACAGAACATGAGGGAAACGGGCAGAGTAGACTGTAAATAGGGGGATTCAAGTTAGAAGGGGAAAGGGGAACCCTACTCATCTCTCCTTTGTGCTTGGCAGCCCAAAGACCATCTAAAAGAGGCAAAATATACGAGCCCATGAGGCCGAATGCACTTATCCAGAAAGGCTGTGCTCTTGGGCTGCAGTAGTGGAGAATCAACTCCCATGAACCATCGAGTGGATTTCTTGGGAGGCTCTTGAGAACCACATCCACAGAAGGAATTGGCTGCTGTGTAGCCTTGGAGCAGGTCGATCTAGTCTCTCCAAAGAAGGTCCCAAAAAAGTCTGATTAGACCTGAGGCCAATCAGTTCTCAGTGCCAACTTCTGGAACATTCCTTAAATAAAGCTTCATATATGGTAGCCCTGGAGTTCATCAAACTGCCCCTAATGGACAATATGTCAGTTGACATTAAGTCCTAACTCATCCCACCTCATGCAGGAGAGAGGAAATCTGTCTTATATAAAACACCTACAATCTTAGGTCACTTCAAATTATAACACAAAAACAGGAAGGGGTTAGCACCCCTTCCCTGCCTCTGTCAGTACAAAAGTCAAGAAAAATTGAAAAGAAATACTATTAGACATAGACCACCAATTCCAGTCAAATAATTGACCGCATCAGTGGAGAAATTTTCTTCATTTATCTCTAAGATTTGGGATATTTACAATTTTTATTAAATTTTATTATTTTTATTATGTTCATGTGTGTGTGCACTTGTGAGTTCTGGCTGTTCAGGAACATACATAATTACATTTATTTGTCTCTTTGTCTCTCATATATAAAGTATTTTAATGTAACTATTTGTTCCTAGCATTTTCTTGTGAGGGATCAAGCTTTTGGGTTCTATGTCATGATTAATTTTGCATTATTTTCATTTATTTCTCATCTCATTCTGTCTTTTAAAAATTTTTAGTTATAGATGGACAAAAATACCTTTATTTAATTTATTTATTTTTATGTGGTGCTGAGGAGCAAACCCAACCCCTCACA
>PVHX01009856.1:0-29181 GCA_004024805.1 Geosciurus inauris
AAAAAAAAATTGAAAAAAAAAAAAAATAAAAATTAGCAAAAAAAAAAAAAAAGATGAATACTATTCCATTGTGATTTTAAGACCCCAACTGTAGCACCTCATCATCCTGACATTCCACAGAACAGAATACTGGTTCACATATGGATGATCCTGTATTAATCAGATGTGGGGAACAGGAAGTAGCAAGCATGCTAGATAACTTTGGGAGACACATGCACAGTGCAGGTATTTAAGGACCTACCAAATCAGAAATTTTAGGGGGTCAGTGGTCTGGCACATTGCACCTTGACCACCTATCACTGAAAAAGAGGCACAGTGCTTGGGAGACCTTGAATTTTGGAGGCAGCATTTACTGCACTTGGTGACTAAAAGGAGTGTCCGTTTTGAGTGATATCCAGAGCAAAAGGGGCTCTGCAGCAGGTATGAACCTTGACACAAGCAGTCCTTTGTTCTGAGAATATAACCTGGAAGATTCTATGAAGCTACAGAGGCACATGGTAGATTAGTGAAACTTGCCATAGTCTCTGACAAAACCAGGAAGAGATTTGCAGAGTAGACCAACAGGATTCTGGAACAAGATTATACAGTCTGCACTGGAGAACTGTTTTTCAGGAAAGGAGCACATGACATGTCATGCACTTTATGAAGACCCAAACTAAATCCATGAAACAGCAAGATGCAGGGTAGTCCACTATAAAATAATGCACTAGAGTAAGTAAGTGCCCAATTGTTCTCCAAAGTCTTTACCTAGGTGCACACCCTCCATCTGTGTTCAGTGGTTCCTGCATACCCTTCTACTCCACTAATGTTTGGCAATGTCTGACTTTCTAAGTTGGCCATTCTGTGAGGAAGCACATGGGTGTGTGTGAAGAACAGTTAGAAGCTTCACACACTTGAAATTCTGTGCATCTTCTTCTGGCCGCAGTTGAAAAGGTGCATGTTCTAATCATTTTGGGTCCTCAGATGTGCTGACCTAGCAATAGCTGGGAGGGGCAGCAGGATGAAGTTGAACTGAGGGGTGAGGACCTTATAATCTTCCCTCAGTTATGCCTTTGGTTCTCTGTGTTGCCCTGGAGGCAATTGCTTATCCTCTCTCTGAACGTTTTTCCTTTTCCATCAAATGGTGAGACTCATTCCCCCTTCTCGCCTCACCCACTAGGGAGCCAGGGCTCCTTATACCCTGCCTGAATGTTTCTGGAGGGACCAGCGCTGTCAGAACCCCTCAGAATATCCGGACAGATGCAGTAGTAAGTTGTCAAAAAAAGGACACAGGACATTTTGAAGCTGAAGGAAGTTTATTTTACCACCCACAAGGATTCCCACAAGTCAGGGGAGTTTCTCCAAGGGGGGACTGCAGGGAAGAGGAGTCCGGGTAAGTCTTGTTCAAGGTGTTACGAAGAGAGCAGTTCTGTTAGACACATGGTAACCAACTGCAGGATACAGTTCCTCCTCAGGAGGGCATATGTCCTCCTCTGAGACAACATTAGCATGCCCTACTATGATAGTACTTTCTAGAGAGAAGAAGCAGAACTTTGTTAGGCCCCTGGACTCCACATAGCTTTACCTCCATTCTTCTCCCTGAAGCTGCGCCCACAACTCATCTTGCCCTCTGTTCTCCTGTGCCTGTGCTCAGTTCCACTTCCTGGTTTTGTACACAGGGCACAGCTAGGACCAGCCAAATTCCCTTTCCTCACATGGAGCCCCCTGCCCAGGCTTCCTATCTTGTGTCTCATTCTTACTCCAGACCCTTTCCCCTTTGCTTTCTGCCATATCTGGTTTCTTATTTTTACTGAGACCTCTCCTCCTATCTGACATCCATGCTCAGGCAGGAAGTCTTCTCACTTACCTGAGGCTGTAGCATACCAGTAGTAGTTATGTGTACCACACACACAGGCAGTGAAAACGAAATGGCCCTGGTAGCTAATGCTTGGGTTGTCCTCAGTACTCATTTTAACCTGAGGAGAAGAAGTAGGGAAGGTTATGG
Organism: Geosciurus inauris; assembly: GCA_004024805.1. NCBI lineage: Eukaryota > Metazoa > Chordata > Mammalia > Rodentia > Sciuridae > Geosciurus > Geosciurus inauris. The sequence continues at coordinate 1,985 of PVHX01009856.1, forward strand.
AGTATACAGCTAGCTGGGGCAGTCTGGGATCAACCATTATGAAAAATAAGCAGTACTTAGGGTACTGTAGGAAGGGGTCACCAGGAATGTCCCCCCAGTGTTCCCCCAATGTATCATGCCACATTGGACTTTAGTCAACTTTTATGTAATTCTCATTATGTGCCGCAGTCAACTTTAATCCGCACTGTTAAAAATCAACAAAAATCAAACATGCTTTCTTGGGCACAGCCAGTGACTAAAGTTTAAAAGTTGGGTTTGAAGACGTTGTCAGATATCGCATTTGCTTCCATCTCATGAGGTAGACATAAACCAAACGGCCTGGGTCTAGATGACACTGAACTCAATCCCTTCTTTGTTTGTCCAATGGAAGGTCCAAGCAGCCACCATCGCTGGAATGTGTTTAGGGCCTCCGTGGTCTTCACAGCCCAGAGCTGAGGCTGCGCTAGTTAGAATCAACAGGAAATGAGTATTTCTCTGGGAACCAAGAGGGATATAAAGATGGGAGACACCAGTTGGTCTGCACTGGTGTGGTGTAATGACAACAGCCCATCAAACAAACAAAAACAGATTCTCATGCTAGAGTGTTGATCCCTCTCTTCCTTGTAGGAGTTCATGAGTTTTTGTGCCTTGTGAGTGGTAGAGCTTTAGGAATGTAAAGTACCAGCTTTGTTGTGCCAACAAACACACTTGGAATCTGAAAGCACTTGGATGACTAGTATTTAGCACCTGTTTTTCCTCCGTCAATAAAATTATAAAACGTTTAATTAAAGAGAAGAGATAAGGAGTGACTGTGAGTTTTTCCAAAAGGGTGAAGAATCTTCTGGGGCCAGACTTGAGAAGAGAGAGTTATCAGGATGTGTTCCTGACACAGCATCAGAGAAAACCTCTGCTTCTCAAGAGCATTTCTAGCATTGTTTACATTTGAATGAATATCAGGTATGATTAGTATTTCTCTTAGGGTTTTTGGTAACCTCTCAAATTTTGCCTTGTGTTTTGCTTGTTTTCTGGAAAGTCTAAGGAAATCTTGAAGGAGTTGGGCATTGGTACAAAAAATGGTGAGGCAGGAGGATGCAGGGATCCAGAAGGCTCAAGAAAGAGCAGGGACAGGAATGGAAATGGTGACTGGGAAGGCCAATGCTGCCTGATAGTAAGTCTCCTGCTTTGGAGAGGAATCACAATCATGGCACCCCTGCAGCTCCTCTTCCATCTACCAGTGCCTGTTGAGTGTCTCTCCCTGCCTCTACTTCATTACTGGATGGGTTGGTGGCAGGGATTAGGGGTAGGTGGGAGCATAATTCATTGCCACCCAGTCTTATTTACCTTTGTTTTTATCCCCATTTGTATTGATTTTCCTTCTTCCCATTCTTTTTCTTTCTTTCTAATCTCTCCTTTCCTGGTGAACCAAAGAGTCCTTACTCCATGATTAAAACTCACCACTCAATTAAAAGAGAATAAAATTATGGCACTTGCAGGTAAATGGATGGAGTTGGAGAATATCATGTTAAGCGAAGTAAGCCAATCCCCCCAAAACCAAAGGCCAAATGTTCTCTCTGATAAGTGGATGCTGATCCATAATTGGGGTGGGGATCAAGGGAAGAATGGAGGGACTTTGATTAGACAAAGGGGAGGGAGGAGAAGAGAAAGATGGTGGAATGAGATGGACATCATTGCTCTAGGTACATGTATGACTGCCCATATGGTGTGATGCTACATTATATATAACCAGAGAAATGAAAAGTTGTGCTCCATTTGTGTATAATGAATCAAAATGCATTCTTCTGTCATGTATATCTAATTAGAATAAATAAATAAGTCACTGCTCATTTATCTTTTGCACAACATTTCTTCAGCTTTTGAATGGAATCCATAACACATGCACTCAAACCAGGGATGCTTGAGGTTTGAAGCCAATGTACACAAAAGCATTTGTAGGTAAAGCATTTGGCAAGAAGATAAATCATTTCAGATAAGATCAGTGGTGACCACCAACATTCTCTATGGTAACATCTCCCATGTTTTTATCTACTAACCCTAACTACTAGTTTGTCACTCACCTCCATGCATTTATCCACATTATTTGTAACTGTGAGTGTTATCAAAAATTTTTCATCTGGCTCTACCAGTTGAGGAACTGCCATTCTCAGTGAAAGTATGTTCTTTCTGGATAAGGCAATAGAAGCAAAAACTCAAAGTCAGATGAAAGTCCAGGACTGACGCATCCTGGTAGGGAGTGACAGAGGGAGCAGGGGAAGGAAAGGCATGGGGGAGACAGAAGGGCCACAATTTTCTTCCGTAAGAATTCCCCACATATGACTCATACCAAAGTGTATCTACTCAAGACACTCCTATTTACAAGAAGAGGAAACTGGAGGCCAGAGTGAAAGGTCAACTAATGAGAGCAGGGGACTGGGCTGCGAGAACTGCTTTCCCATCATCTAGGATTCCCAGTGAAATCTCCACAGTGTTGTTTGGGGCCAGAAGTGGTTTGGTTGCACAACAGTGTACTTCAGCAAGCAGTGCTCACTTTCTTCTGTTTTTCTTGTGGAATCATCTCCAAATCCATAAAAGCTTCTATTGTACATTAGTAGAACTAGAAGAGGGAAATAATACCCTAGGAGTCTGAGAAATTTATCACATCAGTGAACCAAAATTTAATACTGTGATTGACTTGCTTAGCTTTGTTCATTAACTCATTGTTCATAAGGTTTAAATAGAGGGAAACCTAAAGGTTCTACTGAGTCAACCAAAAAAGGTTGACTCCCAACTTCATGCAGTTTGTATTGCCCCATCTATCACCCTGTCCTATCTGCTTCTGTTCTTTGAGAAATGCCCAGGTTTGGCAGGTACCACTTCATCACCAAAATTTTCATGGCTCCATTCCCATCCAGATACTTCTTTCTCCACATTCTATCTGTTGCATGTCTATGTCTCTTAGGGAACTCTGGATGTCTTTCTGGACCTCAATGCTTTCTTCTTGTCAAAAGATGTAGTCCCCTTCCAATGCCTTTTTCTCCTAGAAAGAACTGGCATTTGACATTTCCTTTCTCCACTTTTGGCAGATAGTTATAGACCTGGAGACTAGCTTCATCACATCATAGATCTTGCGTATAGAAACAGTTCCAGGAAAAGGTGGGGTTAAGATCATGCTTTTACCATTCTTTGTTTAGAGAAACCTGCTCAGGCCATATAGACTTCGACCCCGCAATATATAAGACAGAGCTTTATGAGATAGGGAGCACTTTTCCCAGTGAAGCTGTAAGAACTGTGTGAGTTGATGGTCAGTACAGCCCTACATACTGGTAATGACCACACCATGGCCTCTTTTGTATAATTGAAATACCTCATCCAAAGCTTATCCCACAGGCATTGACCAAGCCTACATCTCTGCCCACTTAGGCGAAAATGATGAGAATGATAAATTGGGGGCAGAAACATAAATTAAAACACCAAGTAGTAGCTGGGCATGGGTTTGATAACTTCCACAGCAGGTTCTGAATAAAGAAAGAGTGCAATCATAAGACATAAATTGTGAGGATGCCCAGGATGTGTTCTCTTCAAGCAGGAAAACAATCTCTAGGAGCATGTGGGTTTCTGGGTTGAGAGAAGGACCTTCCCTGGAAGATTTTCTGCATCAAGTAGGAAGGGATGACTTACATGTCTTTCTCAGCTATGCTGGTACCAATCCTTAGGAAGAGAACCAGGAGCAGAGTGGCAGGGCTGCGTTTGAACAGAAGCTGAAGAGCATGCATGCTGGAGGATGTGATGTCTAGGACCTCTGTGCACTCAGGGACCAAGATCACTTCTTTTAACTGTAGCAAGAAGACACTGGAGCTGTTGGACAGATACATTCAGCCAAAATCATCATACTTTGGGATCTCTCCCAAACCCGCCTTATTTGTTTTTCCATGAGGAAGATCAACAGTCACCTGAATTTAAAATCAGAATGCCATGAGGAAGGAACGTGTTAAAACTTGTCTGTCGATATCTGGTTAGAAGGTCCTTGGATCCTGTTTTAACTTTTGTGAACAGGATATTTTCTCCTTTAACTCCTACTTCCCAATGTGCTCTGGGTCTGCTGGATCCATGAAGTATATTCTTGTCTTTTTTATCCTCTGCATAACTTAATGTCTTACTGTTGACACGTATAGTCCCAACTTTAAAAGTTGCTATAGTTTCCACTCAGCTCCCCATATTTTCATCCTGAGGCACAACAAAACTTCTACGGGAAGTGGTACCTTTGACTGGATACAGTGATGGGGTTACCAGCACCCCGACAGAGCAGGTTTCTGCTCAGGAGGTGTGAGCCGCCTAAGAAACTAAAATCTCTGAAATTATCAGTAAGAAATAAGACAAAGCTGTAGATTTAAAAAGCGGAGTGTTTGATGGGTTTCCAGTCCTAATAGGACTGAAACTGAACCACCGAAAAAGGCCCCAATTCTTTTTTTAAAAAATTTATTCTAATTAGGTATACATGACAGCAGAATGCATTTTGATTCATTGTACACAAATGGGGCACATCTTTTCATTGTCTCTGGTTGTATATGATGTAGAGTTGCACCATATGTGCTGTCATACATGTACCTAGGACAATGATGTGCATGTCATTCCATCATCTTTCCTGCCCTCATGTCCCCTCTGCTCCCCTTTACCCCTTGGACCAAAGTTCCTCCATTCTTCCCATGTCCCCCTGCCCACCCCTCCCATTATGGATCAGCATCCACTTGTCAGAGAGAACATTCAGCCATTGGTTTTTTGGGATTGGCTTATTTTGCTTAGCATGATATTCTCCAACTCCATCCATTTATCTCCAAATGCCATAATTTTATTCTCTTTTAATGCTGAGTAATATTCTATTGTGTGTGTATACCACAGTTTCTTTATTCATTCTTCTGGTTTCACAGTTTAGCTATTGTGAATTAAGCTGCTATAAACACTGAAGTGGCTGTGTCATTATAGTGTGCTGTTTTTAAGTTCTTTAGATATAGAATGGGATAGCTGGGTCAAATGGTGGTTCCACTCCAAGTTTTCTAAGGAATCTCCATACTGCTTTCCAGATGGGTTGCACCAATTTGCAGTCCCACCAGCAATGTTTGAGTGTGCCTTTTCCCCCACATCCTCGCCATCACTTATTGTTGTTTGTATTCTTGATAGCTGCCATTCTGACTAGGGTGAGATGAAATCTTAGAGTAGTTTTTATTTGAATTTCTATAATGGCTAGAGATGTTGAACATTTCTTCATATATTTGTTGATCAATTGTATATCTTCTTCTAAGAAGTGTCTTTTCAGCTCCTTAGCCCATTTATTGAGTGGGTTTTTTTTTTTTTGATGTTAAGTTTTTTGAGTTCTTTATATATCCTGGAGATTAGTGCTCTATCTGATGTGCATGTGGCAAAAATTAGCCCCCAAAATGTAGGCTCTCTTTTCACCTCCTTAATTGTTTCTTTTGCTGAGAAGAAGCTTTTTAGTTTGAATTCATCCCATTTATTGATTCTTGATTTTATTTCTTGCACTTCAGGAGTCTTGTTAAGGAAGTTGGGGCCTCATCCAATGTGATGAAGGTTTGGGCCTACTTTTTTCTCTATTAGGCATGGGGTCTCTGGTCTAATTCCTAGGTCCTTGATCCACTTTGAATTGAGTTTTGTGCATTGTGAGAGATAGGGATTTAGTTTTATTTTGCTGCATATGGATTTCCAGTTTTCCCAGCACCATTTGTTGAAGAGGGCATCTTTCTCTAATGTATGTTTTTGGCACCTTTGTCTAGTATAAGATAACTGTATTTATGTGGGCTTGTCTCTGTGTCTTCTATCTGTACCATTGGTCTATATGTCTATTTTGACAATACCATGCCATTTTTATTACTGTAGTTTTGTAGTATAGTTTAAGGTCTGGTATTGTGATGTCTCCTGCTTCACTCTTCTTGCTAAGAATTGCTTTGGCTATTCTGGGTCTCTTATTTTTCCAAAAGAATTTCATTATTGCCTTTTCTATTTCTATAAGGAATGTTGTTCCAATGTTTTAATTGGAATTGCATTGAATCTGTATAGCGCTTTGGGTAGTATGGCCATTTTGACAATATTGATTCTGCCTATCCAAGAGCATGGGAAATCTTTCCATCTTCTAAGATCTTCTTCAATGTCTTTCTTTAGTGTGTGTACATTTCATTGTAGAGATCTTTCACATCTTTTGTTAAATTGATTCCCAAGTGTTTTATTTTTATTTTTTTGAGGCAATTGTGAATGGGGTATTTATCCTAATTTCTCTTTCAGAGGATTCATCACTGGTGTATAGAAATGCATTTGCTTTATGGGTATTGATTTTATATCCTGTTACTTTGTGGAATTCATTTATTAATTCTAGAAGTTTTCTGGTGGAATGTTTTTGATCCTCTAAGTATAGAATAATGTCATCGGCAAGTAATGATAGTTTGAGTTTTTCTTTTCCTATTTGTATCCCTTTAATTTCTTCCATCTAATTGCTCTGGCTAGAGTTTCAAGAACTATGTTGAATAGCAGTGGTGAAAGAGGGCATCCCTGTCTTGTTCCCATTTTTAGAGGAAATGCTTCCAATTTTTCTTCATTTAGGATGATGTTGGCCTTGGGTTTAGCATAGATAGCTTTTATAATGTTGAGGTATGTTCCTACTATTCCTGATTTTTCTAGTGTTTTGAACATAAAAGGGTGCTGTATTTTGTCAAATGCTTTCTCTGCATCAATTGATAAAATCATGTGATTCTTATCTTTAAGTCTATTGATGTGATAGATTACATAATTGATTTCCATATGTTGAACCAACCTTGCATCCCTGGAATGAACCCCACTTGATCATGGTGCATTATTTTAAAATATGTTTTTGTATGTGATTTGCCAAAGTTTTATTGAGAATTTTTGCATCTATGCTCATCAAGAATATTGGTCTGAACTTTTCTTTATTTGATGTGTCTGTCTGGTTTTGGTATCAGGGTAATACTAGCCTCATAGAATGAGTTTGAAAGGGTCCTCTCCTTTTATATTTCATGGGATAATTTGAGGAGTATTGGTATTAATTCTTCTTTGAAGGTCTTGTAGAACTTGACCGAGAATCTATCTGGTCCTGGGCTTTTCTTGGTTGGAAGGCTCTTGATGGCATCTTCTATTTCCTTACTTGAAATTGATCTGTTTAAGTTCTGTACATCCTCCTGGTTTAGTTTGGGTAGGTCATATGCCTCTAGAAATTTGTTAGTGTCTTCAGGGTTTTCTATTTTACTGGAGTATAAATTGTCAAAATAGTTTCTAATTATCCTCTGTATTTCAGTAGTGTCTGTCGTGATGTTTCCTTTTTTATCACGAATTTTAGTAATTTGGGTTTTCTGTCTCCTTCTTTTCATTAGGTTGGCTAAGGGTTTGTCAATTTTATTTATTTTTTCAAAGAATCATCTTTTTGTTTTGTCAATTTTTTGAATTGTTTCTTTTGTTTCAATTTCATTGATTTCAGCCCTGATTTTAATTATTTCCTGTCTTCTACTTCTTTTGGTGTTGGCGTGTTCCTCTTTTTCTAGGGCTTTGAGATGTAATGTCAGGTCATTTATTTGTTGATTTTTTTCTTCATTCAATAAATGAGCTTAATGCAATGAACTTTCTTCTTAGCACTGCCTTCATAATGTCCCAGAGATTTTGATATGTTGTATTGGAGTTCTTCTTTACCTCTAAGAACTTGTTTATCTCCTCTGTGATATCTTCTGTTATCCATGCATCATTCAATATTGTATTATTGAGTCTCTAGGTGTTGGATTAATTTCTATTTTTTATTTTATCATTGGTTTCTAATTTCATTCCATTATGGTCAGATAGAATGCAGGGTAGTATCTCTATTTTTTTTTTTTTTGGTACTGGGGATTGAACTCAGGGGCACTCGACCACTGAGCCACATCCCCAGCCCTATTTTGTGTTTTATGTAGAGACAGGGTCTCCCTGAGTTGCTTAGCACCTCACTATTGCTGAGGCTGGTTTGAACTCGTGATTGTCTTGTCTCAGCCTCCCTAAGTGCAGTTTGAACTCGCGATTCTCTTGTCTCAGCCTCCCTAAGTGCTGGGATTACAGGCTTGAGCCACCGCACCCGGCTTGTATCTCTATTTTTTTGTATTTGCTAAGACTTGTTTTGTGGTGTAATATATTGTCTATTTTGGAGAAGGACCTGTGTGCTGCTGAGAAAAAAGTGTATTTGCTTATTGATGGATGGCGTATTCTATATATGTCTGTTAAGTCTAAATTATTGATTGTTTTCTTGAATTGTATGGTTTCTTTGTTTAGTTTTTGTTTGGAAGATCTATCCAGTGGTGAGGGAGGTGTGTTAAAGTCACCCAGTATTACTGTATTTTGGTTTATTTGGTTCTTGTAGTTGAGAAGGGTTTGTTTGATATACATGGATGCCTCATTGTTCGGGGCATAAATATTTATGATTGTTATGTCTTGTTGATATATGATTCCCTTAACAGTGTGAAATGACTTTCTTTATCCCTTCCGACTATCTTTGCTTTGAAGTCTGCTTTATCTGATATGAGAATGGAAACCCCTGCTTGTTTACGCGGTCCATCTGAGTGCTATGGTTTTTCCCATCCTTTCGCTTTCAGTCTGTGGATGTTTTTTTCTATGAGATGAGTCTCTTGAAGGCAGCATATTATTGGGTCTTTTTATTTAAATCCAATCTGCCATCTATGTCTTTTGATTGATTAGTTTAGGCCATTAACCTTCAGGGTTATTATTGAAGTATGGTTTGTATTCCCATTCATTTTAGTTTATTTTCAGTTTTTAAGATGACTTGATTTCTCCTTTAGTTGGCTTTTCCTTTAGTGTAGTTCCTCTCTTTGCCAATTTTCATTTTCTCCTCATAAAGTATTTTGCTGAGAATGTTCTCTAGTGCAGGCTTTTTTATTGTAAATTCTTTTAACTTTTGTTTATCATGGAAGATTTTTATTTCATCATCAAATCTGAAGCTTAATTTTGCTGGATATAAGATTCTTGGTTGGCACCCATTTTTTTCCAGAGCTTGGTATATGTTCCAGGATCTCTTGGCTTTGAGGGTCTGGGTTGAGAAATTTGCTGAAATCTGAAATGGTTTCCTCCTGTATGTAATCTCAACCTTCTGTCTTGCAGCTTTTAAAATTTTATCCTTATTGTGTATGGTAGGCATTTTCATTATAATGTGCCTAGGTGTGGATCTGTTGTAGTTTTGTACATTTAGTGTCTTGTAAGCCTCTTGTATTTGATTTTCTAATTCATTTTTCATGTTTGGGAAATTTTCTGATATTATTTCATTGAAGACATTGTGCTTTCCTTTGGTTTGAAACTCTGTGTCTTCCTCTATCCAGAGAAATCTTAGATTTGGTCTTTTGATGCTATCCCATAATTCTTGTATGTTCTGTTCATGTTTTCTTACCATCTTCACTGTGTGGTCAACTTTATTTTCAAGATTATATATTTTGTCTTCATTACCTGATGTCTGTCTTTCAAGTTATCTAGTCTGTTGGTAATGCTTTCTATCAGGTTTTTTAATTTGGTTTATTGTTTGCTTCATTTCAAGAATTTCTGATTTTTTTTTTTCACAACCTCTAGCTTTTTCTTGAAGTAGTTTTTGCTACCTGTATTTGATCCCTTATCTCTTTGTTGGAATGATAAATTTTTACCTGTGTTTGCTCACTTAAGTCATTCTTTAATTTGCAGATTCTTTTAATTATATACATTCTGAACTATTTCTCTGACATTTCATCAACTGCCCTGTCAATGGATTCTATTATTGTAGTATCTTGGTTTGTTTGGAGCAGTTTCTTCCCTTGTTTTTTCGTGTTGACTATGTGTCTTCCTTTCTTATAGTGCAGATCTGGGGTATTGCAGTTTCTACCCTATAATCTTGTAGTGATCCTGTAGATTACCTGTACCTCATATTGGTGTTTACTTCCAGTCCCTGGCAGGCAAACGCAAATGGATGCTACTGCAAAATGGCTTTGGGCTGACTCTTCAGAAATGCAGTGCTGTATTGGGCTGGGATTGTTGCTCAGTGGTAGAGTGCTTGCCTCACATGTGGGAGGAACTGGGTTTGATCCTCAGTGCCACATATAAATAAATGAATAAAGGTCAATTGACAACTAAAAAAATTAAAAGGAAAAAAGAAACGCAGTGCTGCTGCATGCTGTGCTGTGGCAAGCAGCTGTCTCCAGGCCCTGTCTGTTGTCCCAAGAGGGAGGCTACTACATGAGGATAGCTATGGAGATGGCTACAGTGTCCCAAGATTGATTTGGGAGGGAGCAACACCCATGGACCTCCACTCTGCACAGAGACAGTCCCAGGCCTGGGCTTTCACACAGATCCATGGGTGGTCCTGGGCCTGACCTAGGGCTGGGCTCCTGTAGGGGTCCCTGGAGGTGGGCCTGGGCCTGAGTCTGGGTTCCAGCATGGGTCGGCAGATTGGCAGGGGAAGTCTTGGGCCTGACCTGGGCTTGAGCTCCTGCAGGGGTCCCTGGTGGCAGGTCTGGGCCTGGCCTCCCATGGGTCAGTAGGGGTTCTGGCTGCAGAACAGTGGGGGTGGTCCTGGGCCTTACCTAGGCCTAGGCTCCTGCAAGGGCTCCCAGTGGCAGTCTTGGGCCTAGGTCTCTGTACAAGCATGGGTCAGTGGATTGGTAGGGGCAATCTTGGGCCTAGGCTCCCCTGGGGGACCTTGGAGGTGGTCCTGGCCCTATTCTTTATTTAAAGGGGCATAACATCCAAGGCAGGGATAAGATTTCAGTGGGAGGAATCTTGCTTCTGCTTGCATCTCTGTGTGGCAGGTGTCTTGCAGTAAACAGATTGGCATTTGGCAAGCTACACCCATATCCAGGAGGCTGTTTGGCTCTAGCAGGTTACTTCCATCTCTGGAACTGTGTTTGAACTTAAGCTGTGAAGTAGATCAGGGTGCCAACGTGAAATGGGCAGTCTTGCACCAGGGGATTCTGCCTGGGAGTTCCCAAGACCAAGCTTCCCTAGCTTAATGGCCCCTACATTCTCAGTTCACACATGGCTCATAGATGGCCCCCAGCAATACAGAGTATGTTTAATGAAAACTTAGGGCACAGGAATAAGAAGAAGTCATATGAGAATAGGGGAGACCAGATATATTTGATAGGTTTTCTCATGAAACTTCCAGTAAGCAAGCAGCTGAGCTAACTTCCTTTCTATGTATTGGTCCCTTTAGAAGACTTGGATTTACGTTATATGTGTCAGAAATGTATCCTGAAGCTTTCCAGGGAAGGTCATCTAATCCAAGTCCTCTGTTTCTCTAGCTTCAGTCACTGCTTAGCCTGCCTCTCCCACTTTTGGGGAGTTAAGATGTGGGGGACAGATGTCATATGCCCTTTTTGAAGGGCTCTGTGATCATCTCCAGCCATCTTCAAGAGAAGACGTGGGCTAAAGAAGAATGATGGTGAATAGGGAATTCATGAAATTGCCAAACTAACATCTAAGTGGGAAAACCACTGAAGAGCTTGGAGTCCTGTGTCATAGAGGAAGGTAAACTCTGAGAATAAGTGTGTTGGGATAGCTAAAAATGCCACACCTCTACCCCTGTGGAGTCTTTCTGGAGAAATGGAGTGCTGGAGCTAAACACAGCCTTGAGATGCCTCAAGGTGAGAGCAAGACTGGGTAGGGGGGGATTCTTGGGAACATCTGTTCTCAACAGGTGCTCAGCAGAAAGTCTTCTTACTTAATTACTCTGCCATTAATTCCTATTTTTCCAATCTCATAAATCTATCTTCCTTTTTTCTTTTCTCTCTTCTTCCTTCCCTTTCTTCCATTCATTTATTACTTATTCAAAAATGTCATTTTGCAAATAAGTAACATTTTAGTCACTCAAAAATCAAAATTATATAAAAGTAGAGTTTATAACTTAAAATTTCATTCCTGTCCCAGTTAGTTTGCCCCTCCATATGAGCCTACTTTTATTAGATTCTTGTGTTTCTTTAGGCCAATGCAGGATTATAAAATAAACATTATTATGCTCCTAATTTTCCATCACAAAATTTATCATACAATGTTCTATGCTTTATTAATGTAATTTAACATTATGATATGGATAATTTTCAATAATATGAACATATGTAAACATATAGCTTTTAAAATTAAGAGTGCCTTCAGTCTTTTAAAAGCTATGTATTTATTTAGCTGTGTATATGAACCATAATTTAAGAGGTTTTTAAATTGGTAGTCACTGTAATGTTTTCCAAAATGGTACCATTACAAATATGCTATAATGAAAAATCCTTTTTATAAATTATTTTACGTGTTTGCAGACTTCTTTTTAGGGTAAATTCCCAGAAGTATAATTGTTGGATCAAAGAGAAATACATTTGTAAATCTGATGGTTTTTTCCAAATGGATCCCCATAATGTCACATGATTTTGGTCCAGCAATGAAAAATGTTTGGGAAGGCCTATTTTTCACAGCTTCATCAACAGATAGTTATCAATCTCTAGGCATTTTGTCAACTAGGTGAAAAATATTCCAGTGCCTTTTAACTTTTCATTGTTCTTATTAAAGTAAAGTCAAGTATCTTCTCCAAAGCTTAGGTGATTCTTTTTCTTTCAGCTAGACTTTGAGCTGTGCCCTCTCAAGTTGATTTTGCAACTTGGTTCAAGGACATAAATATAAGAATCAAAGCAGTATTTCTATTTTCTTTAAAAATCTGTAGAATTATCAAAATATTAAATTTTATTGCTTCAAATCATTTTTATCTATTATATATCTTAAGAACATCTATAGGATTTTAAGAGTTGTAAGTAATTATTTTTAGGTCAGATCAGGGTCCAGGATGTCCAATTAGAGGGACTGGTCAGGGCAGCTGTGATCAGGGCAGCTACAAAATGGAGCTGCCAGCCAGACGCTGACATTACCAGTAGACACGCCTCCTGTCAATCAGCGGGTTTTTCCTGACCTATCCAGGAAGGACTCTGGCCTTCTCTTCCTGTCCCCAAGCCCTCCCCTTCCTGACCCGGCCTTTTGAAATTGTTTGTACACTGGAGCACCGGCGCCATTTATCCCGGACACACGGATGGACGGGAGAATTCAGCCCGAGAGCGTGTATTTCCAATAAAGCCTTGCACAGCGGCTTTAATTCATCTCCTTCTAGTCCTCTGGTCTTCAATTATAAATCTGTTTTCAAATAAGTTGTATAAAGAATGAAAAAAAAAGAAAACTGGACACCAATGAGTTCAAATATTGTGTCTGTTGAATATTGTGTCTCTTATGAATTTTTGTTTACTATTTACTGTTTTGTTTTTTTGTTTACTGTCAGTAGTCATTTATTTATTTAACATTCATTATTCCATCTTATTTGTATCTATCAAATGAATGGAAAGTACAGTTTCTCTCTCCTAGTAAAAGTCATAGTTCAGTGTTTGTTTTCTTTTTCCTATATTCTGACATTGGCCTTTTCCTTATCTTAGACACTTCTGTCAAATTCTTTCTAGGTCTCCCCATGTCAAAATGATATTTCATGTTGCTGCCAACAAACATAAATTCATTTAATCATAGGAATGCCTTTTTAAAAACTTAAATTTTCTTACAGATTTACTATCAGGCTTCTTCCAGAAACTCCCCTAAAGTAGAAAATGCTTGGCTGAGAGTGCAGGAAGCAAATGATAGTATAATCTGTAACCAGTTATCCTCAGCTTTGTGGCAAGATGTTCTTCTTTGAAAAATTCAGCCTTTTACCCATTTTTAAGTTAATCCATTGCAATCTATTATTAAGTCAATTAATTCACATAATGAAGCACAACATTCATTGGGTTACTATTATGTTTCAGGAACATTTTAATGCCTTAAAATTTTATTCTAAAAGAATGAAAACCTATTGACCTACCAACAATGACTGGGAGAGTAAATTACATCTTGAATAACTGGAAGAAAATTCAATAAACTCCCTTGATTTTGTTTTTAGAAAACAGACACAATTTCTCAATAGGGACAAGGAAGAGTCAAAATGCCACAGTTACCGAGGTTGGTTATGTGTGAGGAATTGCTAGAGGTGAAGAAAGCTATGCAAATCAGCTTGGTGATGGTTCAAATAAGAAAATCTGCTATACCAAGAAAGCTTACTTTGTGGAAAAATCATAGTTGTGCATTTTCCCAATGTAGTTATCTAAAACAAAGACAACGTTTCTGATAATGTAAGCAGAAATATAGTTACTTGTGTAACAGTGGAGACCAAAAACAAAGCAAGATTGGATAATGGATTAGTCAGCTTTTCATTGTTGTGATCAAAATACAAAACAAGAACAACTTAGAGAAGTTGCAAGTAAGTCTTAGAGAAAGACTTACTGTGGGGTCATGGTTTCTGAGGTCTTAGTCCATGGTTGGTCAGCTGCATTGAAATAGCATGATGGCAAAAGAGCTTGGCAGAGGAAAGCTGCTCAGCTCATGGGAGCCAGAAAGCAGAGAGAGAGAGAGGTGGGGACCAGGGACTGTTATGGGCCAGGCTATATATGCTTCTCCCATGGGAGCACCCCACCTCTGTGTCCATCAACAGTTGCTTAGCATAGTATGTTTGGCAACACAAAATGGCCATTCTTATACAATGTAAAATTGTTCTCTCTTTGGTTCCCATTTTTCTTGGACAATGTACCCTGTCAGAGAATAATTGTCTAGACATTAGTAAGCATTCTTTAACTTGTACTCAACTAGGGCCATTTTGAACCACTTCCTTCTGCTTATGATTTTAGGTCTCATGATGTTTGTTTATGATTTTGAATTATAGCAACAGCCACTTATGATTGCTATGTTTTTGAACTATAAAAGGTGGACTTAAACCCTGGGAGGGGGTCAAAGGGTGTATACTTGCAGCTTGCCCCTTGGCCCACCAGCTGGCAGATCAAGACCACTGGCTGATGAATAAAGATGGTTCTGTCTTGTGCTTTAAGATCGACTCAGTGATTTATTGCAATCTCACCATAGCATTGTGGAGGTCCCAGTGAGATGATCACCAGAGGCAAGCCTGCAGCTCTCAGGAGCACCGGAGTCATGGATCCTCTGAAGCAGAGAGAGGCACCCTCCCTCTCTAGTTGTGGGAGCTCTCTGCTTTGCAAGGGTCTGGACCTCCTGTGGTGACTGATTTGAGCCTGCCCATGAAAGCTCTGGTGAGACTCACATCTATAATTCCAGAGACTTTGAAGGATGATGGAACTGCATGTGTTGAGAGGTAGCTTATTTGTTCTCTCCTTTGACTTGATTGTAATTTCTTAGAGGTTCTGAGTGCCTGATTGTAAATCTTTCAAAGTGTATCAGGGGCTCGCCTCTAGGGGTGTATCAAGTGCTTGATTGTAAGTGTTTCAAGTGATTGATTGTAATGCCCAAGGTGTATCAAGTGACCCTGAGCCTGACAAGGCCTTGGTCAAGGTCCAGAGAACTCCACTAAATAGACCATAATGGCAGTCTGGAGATGGGGGTCGGTAGAGGAAGGGGAGAGTGTCTGTCTTGTGTTTTTGTATCGTCTTGTTTGTTGTTTATCATTGTTTGTCCCCTTTTTTGTGTGTGTTAATTTCTGCCTCAGTTTGTGTAAGGGTTCTGTGTTAGGGATTGGGGTCTCTGATGACTTCATGGCTGTCATGCTTGGTGTTTAGCAAATCTTATACAAAAGTATAGGATGCCTAACTTCTGGGAAGGTTCCTATACAAAGTGTGAGATGCCTAGTGATTGGGAATATTTCTATGCAAAAG
This sequence comes from Geosciurus inauris, assembly GCA_004024805.1. Taxonomy (NCBI): domain Eukaryota; kingdom Metazoa; phylum Chordata; class Mammalia; order Rodentia; family Sciuridae; genus Geosciurus; species Geosciurus inauris. The sequence continues at coordinate 17,698 of PVHX01009856.1, forward strand.
CATAGAATGCCTAGCTGCTATAGCAGTGCCTTCCATGAGGAGGCTCTGTGTTAGAGCCTTATCAACCTTGGCCTTGATCTCAGGCACATAGCTCCTGGGAATGAAGGAACTCACTTGCTAGATAACTACAGTGTTTCACCAAGCTCCACTGCTCCTGGACCTATCCATCTAACAGTAACTTCAAACAATGGAGTTTCTTGAGAGCTAGTAAAGCTCCTAAGATTGCATATTGTAATGGTAGAATGTAACAGAGAAAAAAGCTGCATAACGTTGCCAATTTTGTAACCTGCCTAATGATACAATGAACAATAATGTACTAAGGATGCCAGTGACCTAAGGTAACCTATTGATATAAATAAAGCTGGTAGCTCAAGTGAGCAGCTTTTTCTTCTTTGCCACTGTACCTTGTCTCTGTGTTTCCTGTTTTCTTTACAAGTTTGTTTCTATTCACTGACCCACCCACTGCCTTCAAACTCAGCCACACTCAGTGCCTTGTTAAATTCTTGTCTTTTACCTCTGCCTATTGTCTTAATTGTTAGCCTTATCATGGAAAACCTATTTCAAACCTGACCTAATTAACAACCTGAAAAAAATGATTAAAAAGGTTTTTAACTATGCTTACTAAAGCGTACATTAAAATGTAAATGGCTGCCCACAGGACTTAAAAAAAAAAGTCAAAAGTTAAAGCCAAAGGTATAAAAGCACTTTAGAGATTGCCTTCATTTAGGAACTGGGCCAAGTGGCAAGCAGAACAGACAGTATCAGTTCCTTCAGAGGGCAGACTAGAACTAGAGAGTTTTATAGCATTATCATTTCTACAATATATAAAAGCATCATTTTGTCTAGAAAATTTGGCTTTTGTCTTTCAGTCAGCCCTAGATATTCACAGAAAACTCCAAAAACTTAAAGGGTTTACAGAATATCTTGCAACTATTGGAGATGACCCAAAGGTTTTTAACCGTGACAGTCCAGCTGATAAATGTTTTTCAAAATGCCAGGCTAAGATTTTGGTGGCCACTATCCAAGAGACTAGAAAAACAAGTTTAGAACAGGACCCCAGCCTGAGAGGAGACCAGTGGAAGCAGGCTCCCTTGCTGCCTCTTTGGGAGATTCCTTCAGGGAGGGATGGAGCCTCTCTCTGCCTTTGTCTATATTCCCTTAACTCTTTTTACCTCTGATAAGCAGGACCACATCAAGATGAAAACCAGGAAGATTTTTAAATTCTACTTTTCTGAGTTCATGATTTTGATCTAGCATTCCTAGGTTAATATGTTTTTCTGATCAGACCCATTTTATCCAACTGTAAATGTTTTTAAAACTCTGTTTCATTCAGAAGCCAGTTTACAAGGGTTAGCTCTCAATCTAACAGGTTTTAAAAAATAAACTACAAGGCCTTTTTTGTTTGTTTGTTTTGTGTAGCTATACCAGTGTATTGTCAGTCTATATGTACTGCCGTATCTACATATGTTTGGTACCAAAATTTGACATATGAGCTGATAAAATTTTAAAAATTTTAAAAATGGATCCAAATACTTTTGGTTCACATGATTCAAAGGATTTAATTTAAATTGGGTAAACAAACAAATAAAAGGTAAAAATGTCTTTCAGTTTACTAACTCACAGATTCTTTTTTCCCCAGGTGATCAAACAGTTGTTAATAAAATGTTAATGTCTATACAATGTCTAATATCCATTATTTCTAGGACTTTTCTTCCACAGGAAAGAAATGACTGATGCTATTCAATACACTTGTCTGATATATTAGTTTTTAAAAATAAATAAATTAGATCTGCCATATGTGAGATTGATCATGGATGTGTTTGTTAGAGGCATCTGATAAATCTACAGAGTTAAAATGCTGTTAAATATAACATTAAATACTCTTAACTCCTTAAATTCCTTAAGGCAATATACTTAAACATTATTGGTGTTTTTATAAATTAGTAAATTAAAAAATAAAGGTTTGAAGTTGCTCTATATCATCACTACAAACAAGGTTACTAAGAGATATAAGTTCCAACAGGTACAATTCTATATACAAAGAGTCTAAAGGTTTCAACTGCATTTGAATTTGAGTACTGTAAATAACAAATTATTTCATCCTACTAAAATAGAGTGTCTAAATTCAGAGATTTTATAAAGGGCTATTTCAGAGCGTGAACAAAAAGAGGAATCAACAAATAAAAAAATTAAAAAGTTCTGAATATAAAAATATATTTAGTAAAAAACAATTTTTCCAGACTAAAAAAAGACTTTATGTGGTAAAGTTGTAATACATCTAAGTAAACAACAAGAGGGTTAATTAAGTGATAAAAAGATCTATGTAAATGAAGGATAAATTTTAAAAAGTTTGTGTGTAACCAAGTTGATTATATATATGTAACACAAATAGTTAAAGCTATTCAAGGTTTTCCCCTAAGGTCAAATATTAATGTACTGGTATAAACCAAAATTTAATCTGTTGAAATGACAAGAATTTCTTAAAACATTAATTCACTCCTAACATTGTGTTTGTTAAGTTTTATTCTATGGAGCAACTAGTCTTAGAGAAATTAAGCTTTTTACTACTCTGGTTAAATGGCAACTGTTATTTTACAATATTGTGCTACATTACAGAGTCTGAAATTTTCTTTAAAAGCTAAACTTAGTTAATATAAAAACATCAGTGCAATTATGATGCTATTATTCTTTTTTACATATTAAATGTGTTCATATCTTTCCAGTATATAAGTCCTTAATGTAAAAGGTTCAAAGGAACATTTCATCAAGCTGGTGTTCTACAAATTAAGGTTGTCTGTAATGGTAATTTTAGACTTATAAGAATGATAAATTTTATTGGAGATTTATTTATATCATTTGATATTTTGTAACCAAACATAAACCTTATGTTACCTTTTATACTGGGATATAAAAATTTAAAGATACTTTTAAAAAGAGCCTGATTTGTTTAAAGGTTAATAATATGACTCAAAAAACAATATATGTAAACTTTATTAAATGATATTTAAAAAGGAGACAAAGATCAGCTGCAGAACTAGAACATTTTATCTAAGATTTATAAGCCCCACCTTACCTGAGATAAGGCTCTGCCTCCCACCTAACTATATGTCAAAATGACTCAAAAGTGGGTCAAACTTCAGTTTATTTGAAGTTGTGTACAAAAGATTGATTTTTTTTACAAAGATTACTGTGATCTCAAGCAGGAGATATAACATATAACTCAGATTAAACCATTTATAGACAGATAGTAAATAAAGGAGGTAAAAATAACTGTAAAATAATAAACATTAAAGTTAAAGCCCAGTACTCTTACTTTAAGACTGATAAGTTTTGCTTACTAGACACTTAAGATCAAGACTTATAGACTAAGATTAAAATAAAGAGTCCAAGAAAACCAATATTTAGCTCTTGCCCTGAGTCAGCTTGAACCCAGGGAACAAGGGGAAGAGCTTTAAAACTCTGGGTCACATGACCCCTTGATCAGGGAGACTATTGGGACCCTAAAAAGAAAACCAATCAGTGCACATACTGCAAGAGAAGAGGGTCATTGGAAAGGGGAGACATCCCTGATGCTTCCAAGGGAAGCCACATAGTCAGCAAGAACTCAATCCTAGCACAGATAGCACTAGCAGAGCTAAGAGGCTGCTCACAAGTTCCCCAAAAGTGTCCCCCAATAGAACTCAGCTGACTCTTACCAATAGACAGAAGCAAAGTCCATTTGACCATCTCTATCTTAAACACCTAGCAAAAACAGTTAAAACCAAAACATAGCCATTCTTGGGCATTTAAAAACACAATAATTATTTTGTGTAAATTAAGATGTACACTTGGGTTAGCCCCCCAAGAATAAGTACGACTGGAGGCAACAAAAGAGAGATTCTTGGGCAAGAGTGCCCGATAACTATCAAAAGAAACTGACAGAGTCAGAAGTTTTTAGTCAGTTCAAGACCTACAGATCTTCCTAACTCACACAGGTAGGCTTAATCAATGTTTGCTAGTATGATTCTCTATCCCAAAATAACAAAGATAAAGGGTTCTCTACTAAGCACAAAGGACATGCCAATAAAAAGATATTTTACAAAAATCAGATGACATTAAGTAACTTAATTAAGTATTGTGTTTACATTCCTGATAACTCTGGCAATATTAAAGATTTACATTTGCAAATTAAGAACTTATTAGGCTTTGTTAGGCATTGTTATGGGGACAACTTCTCAGTTCTTACATGTGCTGATGAGAGATTATTCTGTCATCTTCATGATATTAATTAAACATGCTCCAGATGCTGCAACATTTATTTTGTGTTAATCTTATTTCAGTACTTGTATGTTTTTGTTTCTCTCATAGAAGCACCCACCCCTAGGTGAATTTACAACCTGTTCTTCCTGAACCTGACTTTTATCATGGGCCTCTTGACCAAATCAGTTTCTAAAAAGGGAACTCCAAACTGCTTGCCCCACTACACATCACCCCCTCTCAGCTCAAAGCAGCAAGAGCAGTCAGTTGCCCTTTTCCTTACAGCAGTAGGAGGTCTCTAAAATTAGAGGGGAAAATTACAGTCAGTTTAGATAGGTAATTGGGTTGAATCACAAAATGGAGGCTAGTTTGACTCTAAAAATGTTAATCATGTTTTTTCACTCTTGCTTGGACTATAAGGCCTGAGCTGCTAAAACAACATATTTTGTCAGGCAAGTTAATGTATATGCATGGCCATTACAATTCCTTACCTAATTTAAAAGTTAAATCAAAGGTTTTATTGTTTCTAGAAAAGAGGGGAATGTCATGAGCCAGGCTATATGGACAATGACCAGACTATTTTTCCCCGAGACACCATGTCATGTAAGAAATGCTTCTCCCATGAGAACACCCCGCCTCTGTACCCACCGATGATTGCTTAGCATAGCATGTTTGGCAACACAAAATGGCAATTCTTACACAATGTGAAATTGTTCTCTCTTTGGTTCCCATTTTTCTTGGACAATGTACTCTGTCAGAGAATGATAGTTTAATGATTCTTTAACTTGTACTCAACTAGGGTCATTTTGACCCACTTTCCCCTTCTGCTTATGATTTTAGATCTCATAACATTTGTTTATGATTTTAAATCATAGCAATAGCCACTTATAATTAATATGGTTTTGGACCATAAAAGATGGACTCAAACCCTGGGAGGGGTTCAAAAGGGTGTAGACTTGCAACCTACCCTTTGGCCCACCAGCTGGTGAATCCAGACCACCAGCTGGTAAATAAAGATGATTCCATCTCCTGCTTTAAGATCAACTCTGTTATTTATTGCAATCTCACCATAACAGGACAAGACAGTCCTAGCCATGACCTTGTGACCTGCCTCCCCCAGCTATACTCCACCTGCCTACAGTAACCACCCAGTAATCCATTCAAATTATTAATCTATCAAATGGATTAATCTACTGATGAAGCCAGAGCCCTAATAATCCAATATTTTCACCTTTAAATATTGCTGCATTGCCTAATACATGACCTTTTGGGAGGACATTTCAGATCCAGACCGTATCAAATAATGCATGCAAACATACTAATAATCTTATCAAAAATAAGGAAAGAATTGCTTCAGGAGTTATTTTCTCTGCATGAGAACATAAGTTAGAGTAATAAATGATATTGGAAAGTGTTTATCACAAATCAGTAGCAGAGAGTACCACACTAATAAGAAGAAAGTCAGATCATATGATTTGTTTCAAACAGAATAATGGTCCTTTGGGATTTCCATGCCCTAATCATGAATCTGTTGTTTTCAGATGTGATTAAGGTTATGAAACTTTAGATGGAGAACCTGGTCACAAAAATTATTAAGCATAGAAACTTTACTTTGAGTGAGTGGGGGTGGGGGAGAGAGAAAGAAAGAGAGAGAGAGAGATGGAGATGACACCCTGAGAAAGATTTAATGACCTGATTAAAGTTCTTTTGGCATTTATGGTGTTTTCTGATTCCAGAATATAGAGAGGACTGTATGACAGAGGACTGAATTTTTCCAAAAATTTGAATGAAGGTGGACCTAGAACCTCTAGAAGGGAATGAAGTCCTGCTAATGCATTTATTTTCATTCATTGAGACCATATTGAACTTCTGATCCACATAACAGTAAGAGAATAGACTTGTGTTGTTGTAAACTACTACATTTGTGAGAATTTGTAATAGACACAATAGAAAACAAAGACACCATCTAAATCTATTAATTTCCTGACAAACTCAAGTTTCTCAGCAAATGTATCAATGTGAGCTTGAAAAATGTATCTAGCAACAGATAACATTGACCCAAAGATGTATCACCTTTCAAAACACTGTCTAGCTATTCCTTCATTAATACATTGACTTGTATATTCATTTAGTCTAATATTATTTAAAATCAGATGTGATCAAGATGATAGAGTGGATCTAGGTTGCCATACCCAAGCCCTCCACATTCCAGAAAGGAAGAAGTAAAAGAAAAGCTGACCATAGAGGAGTGCTGATACTAGGAACAGTAGAGAGTACACATTGAGTGAAAGGATCAAAGGCTGAATATTCACCCAGTCCAGGAATCTTAAAATAAATAAGCTCACTGAGTAGCCTTTGCATAAAAGAAGTGATAATCATCCCAACAGATGGGTAAATGTACAAGCGGCATAAAAAATAAAGGGAACGAACCATCCCAAACACTTCAGCAACTGATCCAACAACTGATCCCATTGATATCACAGTGCAGGAAATGTAAGAGAAAGAATTTAGAAAGTTAATAGTTAAAATGTTTAATGATCTAAAAGAGGATGTAAGGAATGAACTTAGAAAACACAAGAAGTGAAAGATCATTTCAATAAAGAGATTCTTAAAAAGAACCAAATGGAAATCCTGGAAATGAAAGACTTAATCAAATTAAAAATTCAATGAAAAGCTTCATGAATAGATTAGACCACTTTGAAGACAGATTCTCAGGCCTTGAAGACAAAGTATAGAATATTGAAAATAAAATCAACAGTAAAGAAAATATGTTAAGAGACTATAATCAGATAGTCAAGAAATTTGGAATAACATAAAGAGACAAAACCTAAGAATCATTGGCATAGATGAAGACTCTGAAACAGAAAGTAAAGGAATGCACAACCTTTTCAATGAATTAATATTAGAAAAATTTCTAAATCTTGGGAGTGAGATGGAAATCAAATACAAGATATGTATAGACACCAAAATAGGCAAGATCAAAAAGATCCTCTTTAAAACACATTGCAATTAAAATGCCTAATATACAGAATAAGGATAGAAATTCAAAAGTAGTAAGAGAAAAATGGCCCATCACATTTAGAGGTAAGCCATTTCAGGTTTCAACTGATTTCTCAACCCAGACCCTAAAAACCAGGAAGGCTTGGAATAATATATACCAACCCCTGAAAGAAAACAGGTTACTATATCCAGCAAAACTATCCTTCAGAAATGAAGATGAAATAAAAATCTTTCATGATAAGTAGAGAGTAATAGAATTCATAAACAGCAAGCATAAACAATAAAACATTCACTGAAATATTTCATGAAGAACAAACAAAAACTAAAAATGAAAACCCACATGGTGATAAATCACACTAGAAAAAGAGCCAATTAAAAAAGAATGAAATCTGAATTAAGCATTAGAAATAAGTCAAAATGGGAAATAAAAATCATTTGACTATAATATCATTGATGTAAATGGTCTAAAATCTTCAATCAAAAGACAAAGATTGGCAAATTGGATTAAAAAATAACACCCAACTATTTGTTGCTTACAAGAGACTCACCTTAAGGCAAATATATCCACAGACTGAAGGATGGAGAAAGGTATACCATGCAAATAGAAACTGAAAGCAAGAATAAGTAGCTACTCTCATACGAGACAAAGTAGAATTCAAGCCAAAATTTATCAGGAGAGAAAAAAGGTCACTTCATGCTAGTTAAGAAAATCATTCAACAATAAGATTTAGTGATTGTAAATACTTATGCTCCAAACAATGGCAAACCTACATATAAAGAATCAAATAGATCACAATATAATAATACTGAGTGATTTCAACACACCTCTCTTACCAGGCATCATACAGACTTAAACTAAGTAAAGACTATTCAGAACTAAAAAATACGTGGAAGTTTATCTAAAGTAGACCATATCTTAGGGCTCAAAGCAAATCTTAGCAAAAACAAACAACAACAACAACAGAAAAAATAATTCATTGTATCTGTTCAGTTTGTAATAGAAGGAAATTCAAGATAAAAACCAGAAACCATTTGAACACCTGGAAATTAAATAATATACTTTGAATGAGAAATGGATCACAGAGAAAATCAGGGGAGAAATGAAAAAAACTTTTTAGAAACAAATGAGAATAAAAATACAACACATCAAAAGTTCTGGTACAGTATCAAAGCTGTTCTAAAAGGAACATTTACAGTATTGAGTTCCTATGTTAAAAATATAAATATACTTGTAACAGTCTACTTGAATTGTCAACTTGATTGGATTAAGAGATGCAAAAGATTAAGAGGCTTCTGGATGTGTCAATGAGGATATGTTTAGGAATGATTGGCACGTGGGATAATGAATTGAAGTGAAGACCTTCCCTAAGCATGGGAAGCACCATCCAATAGGTTGGAAGCTTGGATGGAATAAAAGTTGGAAGAACAAAGAAGCTGTAGCAGATGCAAGCTTGATTCTTCTTGCATGGGTTCTTTCTTCACCCCACCGTCTTCCCTGCCCCCATGACCCTTTTCCTCTCCTTCCTCCCCTTTGACCAAACTTCCCCCATCCTCCCCATACCCATCCCCCATTATGGATCAGCATCCACTTATCGGAGGCTGGGGATATAGCTCAGGTGGTAGAGTGTTTGCCTTGCATGCACAAGTCCCTGGTTTCAATCCCCAACACCACCACCACCAAAACAAAACAAAATGAAGCAAAAACCTCACTTGCATGGGTTCTTGATGGCTGCTGTAATCATCCGGAGGTAGGTAAATTAGAATAGTTAATTATGTCCACTTTCAAAGTAGACTCTTCCAGTGATTCTCCAGGCAGTTTCCAGAAGCCTTCAGGCTTGGACTGGTGTAGCATCATTGATCCATCTTGTTCTGAGGCTTCAGCATCTTGGACTGCACAGCTACTGGCTCCTGCAACTCTTCAACCTGCAGATGATGATTGTGGACTAACCAGTTTCTGGTTGTGTAAGCCAATATAAGTCCCCTCTGTTCCTCTAGAAAATGCTGACTAATACAATGCCAAATAAATAATTTACCATTATACTTCAAGGCCCTAGAAAATAAAAGAACAAATAACCAAATCAGCAGAAGACAGGAAATAATAAGATCAAAACTGAAATTAATAAAATTGAGAATAAAAAATAAAACAGACGAATGAAACAAAGGGTTGGTTCTTTGAAAAAATAAACAAAGTTGATAAACTGTAGCTAAATTAACCAAAAGATAAAGACGACCCAAATCAACAAAATTAGAGATGAAAAAGGACATATAATCACAGATGCTTCTGAAATCCAGAGGATCATTAGAAACTATTTTGAAAATTTATACTCCAATAAACTAGAAAATCTTGAAGACTGACAAATTCCTAGAGACATGGCTTACTCAAATTGAACCATATAAAAAACTTAAACTGACCAATGTTAAGCAATGAAATTGAAGCATCTGTTAAAAGTCTTCCTACAAAGAAAAGCCTAGACACAAGGTTATACCAAACCTTTAGAGAAGAACTAATGCTAACCCTCCTCAAATTATTCTCTGAAGTAGAAAAGAAGAGAACATTGCCAAATTCATTCTATGAGGCCAGTATACCCCTGATAACAAAACAAAAGACACACCAAGAAAAGAAAACTTCAAACCAATATTCCTGATGAACATGTATACAATCCTTAATAAAATATTAGCAAGGTGCATTAAAAAACCATCAAGTGGGTTTCATCCCAGGGATGCAAGTTTTGTTCAACATATGCAAATCAATGGATATTCACCACATAAATAGAATTAAGGACAAGAATTGCATGATTATCTCAGTAGATACAGAAGCAGGATTTAACAAAGTCCAGCACCCAATCATGTTTAAAATGCTGGAGAAACTAGGGATAAGAGGAACTTAACTCAACATTGTAAAAGTGACATATGACAAGCCCAAGGCCAATATCATATCGAAGGAAGAAAAACTGAAAAAATTTCCTCTAAAATCAGAAACAAGACAAAGATATCCACTTTCACTATTCAGATCAACATAATCTTTGATAGTCTCGACAGTGCACTCTGGCAAGAGAAGGAAATTAAAGAAATATACAAAGAAGAAGTCAAATTATCTGTTTGCTGATGACAAGATCTTATATTTAGAAGATTCAAAAAATTTCACCAGAAGACTTCTAGAGTTGAAAAACAAATATAGCATAGTAAAAGGATACAAGATCACATACATTAATTAATAGCTTTTATATACTCCAGTAATGGATCTTCCTTACATTATTGGGGAAAATCTTTGACTGACCTCTTGCACTAGAAATGGCCAGCACTAGCCAGGTTGCTTAAGGTGAGTGGAACAACAGTGGATAGCCACAGAACCCTGGTGGAGTGAGGAGCTCTAAAGGTAGGTGTGACTGATCAATAGATATTTAACATTCACAACTCCTGCTCCCACCTCAGAACCCCAGAAATAGCACAAGTAGAATTCAGAGTGAATTTTCCAACTCCAGATCCTTTGTAAGTGGTTCTACCCATAAGCAGAATGGTTGTCTGGTGGATTGGTAAAAACCACAGCAGCTTAACAACAATTTTGTATGCTCTCTTTGGCAACCCATTTAGAGGTCTCCAGACTGTCATAGGACTTGTATCTTTCATTCCACATTACCCAAAAGGAGAGCTGATACTGTTAGCAATTTTTCTTACTTACCCAAATAATGAGATATCTTATAAGAAAATACTCCAATCAAATTATATATACATATGAACTGCAATTATCTGAATAGGAAAACCTAGAAATTAACATAGTCCAATAAATATTTTCTAAAAGGTGTAGGGACAGAAAATATATATAGGGACAGAAAATCATAAACATATGGAAGAGTAAAGAATGAAGATTATAAATAAAAAGCACAAAGACAAGAAGAAGAAAAATAAGGAGAAAGAAAGGAAAATATAGGGAGGAGAAACATCAGAAAATAGGTTGCATCATCAAATGGATGATTTGCACTCAGCTTTCAGAGTATTGTTTACATCTACTCTTATCAAATATTTGTGTAGGTATTATAACTGTTTCTGTGCAAATATCTTGTAAACTCCATGTAAAGGAAGCCTCTATTCCTGCTTTGTGGATGAGACACTAATTTTTAAAAAGAATTCTTCTCAGATTACGCAAAAGCAAAATCTGTGAAGTCTCTAGTTAAGGTAAATTCTATTGGATTGGCATGCAATTGGCCATGTCAACATCAGCAGGTAGGAGTTGGGAGAGAAAGTTGTTGT
>PVHX01009856.1:29281-57742 GCA_004024805.1 Geosciurus inauris
CTTCTGTCAAAAAAAAAAAAAAAAAAAGAAAGAAAGAAAGAAAGAAAGAAAAAGAAAAAGAAATTAAGAAAATTATCCCATTTACAATAATCTCAATAAAATAAAATAAAGTACTTGGGAATAATGTGATCAAGAAGTAAAAGACCTCTATAATGAAAACTATAGAACACTGAAGAAAGAAATTGATGAAGATCTTAGAAGATGAAAAGACCTCCCATGTTATTGGATAGGCAGAATTAATATCAAAATGACCATACTACCAAAAACATTGTATAGGGGCTGGGATTGTAGCTCAGTGGTAGAGAGCTTGCCTCATATGTTTTAGGCACTGGGTTCGATCCTCAGCACTACATAAAAATAAATAAATAAAATAAAGATATTAAAAAATGTTTAAAAAAATTGTACAGATTCAATGCTATTCCCATTAAAATACCAATGACATTCTTCACAGAACTAGAAAAAAAAAACACATAAAATTCATTTGGAAGAGTAAGAGACCCCAAATAGCCAAAGCAATCTTGAACAAGAAGGGTGGCACTAGAGGCATCACAATACTATAGCACAAATTATACTACAGAACTACAGTAACAAAACCAGAATGATATTTGCACTAGAACAGACATGAAGACAGATGGAATAGAATAGAAGGCACAGAGAAAAATCAACATAGTTACAGTCATCCGATAGTGGACAAAGGTGACAAAAACATGCTGAAGAAAAGATAGTTCTTTTAATAAAAAGTTTGGGGGAAACTGGATATCCACATGCAGACAAATGAAACTAGATCCTTACCTCTCAGTCTTCACAAAAGTCATCTCAAAGTGGATCAAAGATATAGCAATTAGACCCAAATTTTGCAACTCCTAGAAGAAAACATGGGCTTAATACTGGAACATGTTGGCACAGGCAACAACCTCCTTAAATAGACTCCTAAGGTTTAAGCAATAAAACCAAGAATCAATAAGTGGGATGATATCAAATTAAAAACATCTTCACAACAAAGGAAAAAAGATGTGAAGAGAGACCCTATAGAATGGGAGATTTTTGCCATCTGCTCCTCAGACAAGGGACTAATAGCCAGAATATATAAGAATACTCAAAAAGCTTAACACTCCCTCAAAAATAACCCAATCAATAAATGAGCAAAAGACCTAAACAGACACTTCCCAAAAGAAGAAATATAAATGCCCAAAAAATATATAAACAAATGTTGAATATCTCTATCAATCAGGGAAATGCAAATCAAAACTATATTGAGATTTCATGTCACTCCAGTCAGAATGACAATTATTAAGAATACAAAGAATAATAAATAACGGTAAGGATGTGGGGGGAAAGGAAAGTTAGTACCACCACTCTGGAAAGCAGTATGGAGATTCCTCAAAAAATTAGGGATGGAACCATCATAGGATCCAGCTATCCTGCTCCTCAGAATATATCCAAAAGAACTAAAATCAGCATAGTATAGTGATACATGCAAACCAATATTTATAGCAGCACAATTTACAATAGCCAAATTTTGGAACCAGACCAAGTGCCCATCTACATATGAATGGATTAAAAAATGTGGTATATATACACAATGGAATTTTTTTAAAAATTTACTTTATTGGTTATTTTTAGTTATGCATGATAGTACAATCAAATTTGATATAATTATACAAGCATGGAATACATTTTATTCTAGTTCAGACCCTAGTAACTCTCCTTCCCCTTCCCTTTACTCACCCTTACTCCCTTCCCTCTATTGATCTTTCTGCCATTTACCCACAGTTAGTTTTCAAAATTAATTTCTTATAGATGGACATGATGGTGAGATTCACCATGGGGTATTCATATATGTACATAGGAAAGTTATGTCACATCTGTCCCAATGTCTTTTCTTTTCCTATGCCCCTCCCTTCCCTTGAGAGAAAATATTTGACCTTTGATTTTTTGGGATTGGCTTATTTTACTTAGCATGTTAGTCTCCAGACTCACCCATTACTGGCATATATCATAAAGTCATTCTTCTTTATGGCTGAGTAATACTCTATTTGTGTGTGTGTGTGTGTGTGTGTGTGTGTATTACTTTGTCTCTATCTATCTATCTATCTATCTATCTATCCACACACACACACACACACACACACACACACACACTACTTTGTCTTTATCCATAATCAGTTGAAGGGAATTGTGCTACTATAAACATTGATGTGTCTGTATTACTCTAGTATGCTGATTTCAAATCATCTGGATGTATACTGAGGAGTGGGATAACTGGATCAAATGATGGTTCCATTCCTAGTTTTTTGAGGAATCTCCACACTGCTTTCCAGAGTGGTTGTGCCAGTTTGCAGTCTCACCAACAATGTGTAAGAATACCTTTTTCTCCACATCCTCACCAAAATTTATTGTTACTTTTATTTTTGATAATTGCCATTCTAATTGGAATAAGATGAAATCTCAGTGTATTTTTAATTTGCATTTCTGTAATTGCTAGAGATGTCAAACTTTTTTTCATGTATTTTTCTTTTGATAAGTGTCTGTTTAGTTTTTTGCCCCTTTATTGACTGAGTTATTTACTTTTTGGTGTTAAATTTTTTTGAGTTCTTTGCATATCCTGGATATTAATACTCTACCTGAGATGCAGGTGGCAAAGATTTTCGTCCATTCTGTAGTCTCTCTCTTCACATTCTTATTGTTTACTTTGCTGTGAAGAAGCTTTTAGTTTGATTCCATCCCACTGTTGATTTTTTTTTTTTTTTTTTGTACCAGGCATTGAACTCAGGGGCAATCGACCACTGAGCCACATCCTCAGCCCTATTTCTTTTTTTATGCAGAGACAGGGTCTCACTGAATTCCTCAGCACCTCACCATTGCTGAGGCTGGCTTTGAACTCGTGATTCTCCTGTGTCACCCTCCCAAAGTGCTGGGATTACAAGCATGTGCCACTGCATCAGGCTCCATTTGTTGATTTTTGATTTTACTTATTGTGATTTAGGAGTCTTGTTTTTTTTTTTTTCATATTTAATTTATTTATTTGTTCTATTTAGGCTTACATGATAACAGAGTGCAATTTGATTCATTGTACACAGATGGAAGATAACATTTAATTTCTCTGGTTGTAAGTGATGTAGAATCACAACATACATGCAGTTATACATAAAGCTAGGACCATCATATTCCATCACCTTTACTGTCCCCATGGGACGTCCCCTCTTCCCTTACACCCCTGTGAACAGAGTTCCACCATTGTTCCCATGTCCTTCCCCACATTATGGATCAGCATCCACTTATCAATGAGTACATTTGGCATTTGGTTTTCTGAGACTGGCTTACTTCACTTAGCATGATATTCTCCAACTGCATCCATTTACCTGAAAATGCCATAGTTTTATTCTCTTTTATTGCTGAGTTATATTCCATTGTGTATATATACCGCAGTTTCTTTATCCAGTCATCTATCAAAGGGCATCTAAGTTGGTTCCACAGTTTAGCTATTGTGAACTGAGCTGCTATAAACATTGAAGTGGCTGCATCACTGTAGTATGCTGTTTTTAAGTCTTCTGGGTATAGACCCAGGAGTGGGATAGCAGGCTCAAATGGTAGTTCCATTCCAAGTTTTCTAAGGAATCTCCATACTGCTTTCCAGATTGGTTGCACCAATTTGCAGTTCCACCACCAATGTATGAGCTTGCCTTTTTCCCCACAACCTCACCAACACTTATTGTTGTTTGTGTTCTTGATAATTGCCATTCTGGTTGGCGTGAGATGAAATCTTAGGGTAGTTTTGATTTGCATTTCTCTGATTGCTAGAGATGTTGAACATTTTTTCATATGTCTGTTTATCGATTGTATACCTTCTTCTGTGAAGTTTCTGTTCAGCTCTTTGGCCCATTTATTGATTGGGTTGTTTGTTTTTTTGGTGATAACTTTTTTGGGTTCTTTATATACCTGGAGATTAGTGCTCTATTGGATGTGCATGTGGCAAAGATTTGTTCCCAGAATGTCAGCTCTCTGTTCACTTCATTGATTATTTCTTTTGCTGAGAAGAAGCTTTTTAGTTTGAATACACCCCATTTATTGATTCTTGATTTTACTTCTTGTACTATAGGAGTCTTGTTAAGGAAGTATGGTCCTAATCCATCATGATGAAGATTTGGGCCTATTTTTTCTTCTATTAGGCTTTGGGTCTCTGGTCTGATTCCCAGGTCCTTGATCCACTTTGAGTTGAATTTTGTGCATGGTGAGAGATAGGGGTTTAGTTTCATTTTGCTGCATATGGATTTCCAGTTTTCCCAGCACCATTTGTTGAAGAGGCTGTCTTTTCTCTGGTGTACATGTTTGGCTCCTTTATCTAGTACAAGGTAACTGTATGTAAGTGGGTTCATCTCTGTGCCTTCTATTCTATACCATTGGTCTACAGGTCTATTTTGGTGCCAGTACCATGCCATTTTTGTTACTATAGCTTTGTAGTATAATCTGAGGTCAGGAATTGTGATGCCTCCTGCTTCACTTTTCTTGCTAAGGATTGCTTTGACTATTCTGGGTCTCTTATTCTTCCAAATGAATTTCATGATTGCCTTTTCTATTTCTATAAGGAATGACGTTGAGATTTTAATTGGTATTGCATTGAATCTATATAGTGCTTTGGGTAGTATGGTCATTTTGACAATTTTGATTCTGCCTATCCAGGAACATGGGCGATTTTTCCATCTTCTAATGTCTTCTTCAATTTCTTTCTTCAGGGTCTTGTAGTTTGCATTGTAGAGGTCTTTCACCTCTTTTGTTAAATTGATTCCCAAGTATTTTATTTTTTTTGAGGCCATTGTGAATAGGATAGTTTTCCTAATTTCTCTTTCAGAGGGTTTATCACTGATGTATAGAAATGCAATTGATTTATGGGTGTTGATTTTATATCCCGCTACTTTGCTGAAATCATTTATTAATTCTAGAAGTTTTCTGGTAGAATTTTTTGGATCCTCTAAGTATAGAATCATGTCATCTGCAAATAATGACAGTTTGAGTTCTTCTTTTCCTATTCGTATCTATTTAATTTCTTTCGTCTGTCTAATTGCTCTGGCTAGTGTTTCAAGGACTATGTTGAATAGCAGTGGTGAAAGAGGACATCCCTGTCTTGTTCCCATTTTCAGAGGGAATGATTCCAATTTTTCTCCATTTAGGATGATGTTGGCCTTGGGTTTAGCATAGATAGTATGTTCCTACTATCCCAAGTTTTTCTAGTGTTTTGAACATAAAAGTGTGCTGTATTTTGTCAAATGCTTTCTCTGCATCAATTGATAAAATCATATGACTCTTATCTTTAAGTCTATTGATGTGATGTATTATGTTTATTGATTTCCATATGTTGAACCAACCTTGCATCCCTGGAATGAACCCCACTTGATCAAGGTACACTATTTTTTTTTAAATATGTTTTCGTATGCGGTTTGCCAGAATTTTATTGAGAATTGTTGCATCTATGTTCACCGGGGATATTGGTCTGAAGTTTTCTTTCTTTGAGGTGTCTCTGTCTGGTTTTGGAATCAGGTGACACTTGCCTCATAGAATGAGTTTGGAAGGGTTCCCTTCTTTTCTATTTCATGAAATAGTTTGAGGAGAATTGGTATTAATTCTTCTTTGAAAGTCTTGTAGAACTCAGCTGAGAATCCATCTGGACCTGGGCTTTTCTTGGTTGGCAGGTTCTTGATGGCATCTTCTATTTCCTTGGTTGAAATTGATCTGTTTAAGTTGTGTATGTCCTCTTGGTTCAGTTTGGGTAGGTCATATGCCTCTAGAAATTTGTTGATGTCCTCAGGGTTTTCTATTT
This sequence comes from Geosciurus inauris, assembly GCA_004024805.1. Classification (NCBI taxonomy): domain Eukaryota; kingdom Metazoa; phylum Chordata; class Mammalia; order Rodentia; family Sciuridae; genus Geosciurus; species Geosciurus inauris. The sequence continues at coordinate 35,097 of PVHX01009856.1, forward strand.
TACTGGAGTATAAATTTTCAAAATAGTTTCTAATTATCCTCTGTATTTCAGTAGTGTCTGTCATGATGTTTCCTTTTTCATCATGAATTTTAGTAATTTGGGTTTTCTCTCTCCTTTTCATTAGGGTGGCTAAGGGTTTGCCAATTTTGTTTATTTTTTCAAAGAACCAGCCTTCTGTTTTGTCAATAGTTTCAATTATTTCTTTTGTTTCAATTTCATTGATTTCAGCCCTGATTTTGATTATTTCCTGTCTTCTACTTCTTTTGGTGTTGATTTGTTCTTCCTTTTCTAAGGCTTTGAGATGAAGAGTCAATTCATTTATTTGTTGGCTTTTACTTCTTCTAATGAATGAGTTTAGTGCAATGAACTTTCCTCTTAGCACTGCCTTCATGGTATCCCAGAGATTTTGATATGTTGTATCAGAGTTTTCATTTGCCTCTAAGAATTTATTTTTTTATCTCTTCCCTGATATCTTCTGTTATCTATGCATCATTCAATACCATATTATTTAGTGTCCAAGTGTTGGAGTAGTTTCTGTTTTATAATTTGTCATTGATTTGTAATTTTATTCCATTGTGGTCAGATAGGATTCAGGGTAGTATCTCCACTTTTTTGTATTTGCTAAGACTGGCTTTGTGACATAACATGTGATGTATTTGGGAAAAGGATCCATGTGCTGCTGAGAAAAAGGTAAATTCACTCGTTGATGGATGGAACACTCTATATATGTCTGTTAGTCTAAATAACTGATAGTTTCATTGACATCTATGGTTTCTTTATTAAGTTTTTGTTTGGAAGATCTATCCAATGGTGAGAGAGCTGTGTTAAAGTCTCCAAGTATTATTGTGTTGTGGTCTATTTGATCCTTTTATTTGAGAAGGATTTGTTTGATATACGTAGAAGCCCCATTATTTGGGGCATAGATATTTATGATTTTTATGTCTTGTTGATGTATGAGTCCCTTAAGAAGTATGAAATGACCTTCTTTATCTCTTTTCACCATCTTTGGCTTGAAGTCCACTTTATTTGATATGAGGAAGGAAACTCCTACTTGTTTGCGGGGTCCATGTGAGTGATATGTTTTTTCCCAGCCTTTCACTTCCAGTCTGTGGATGTCTTTTCCTGTGAGATGAGTCTCTTGAAGACAGCATATTGTTGGGTCTTTTTTTTTAATCCAGTCTGTCAGTCTATGTCTTTTAATTGGTGCATTTAAGTCATTTACATTCAGGGTTATTATTGAAATATGATTTGTAATTCCGGTCATTTTGGTTTGTTTTTCGTTTTTACCTTGAGTTGTTTTTCCTTTTGAAAGGTCTTTCCTTTAGTATAGTTCCTCTCTTTGTATATTTTCATTGTTGGTTATCATTTCCTTCTCATGGAATACTTTGCCAAGCATGCTGTGTAGTGCAGGCTTTCTTGCTGTAAATTCTTTTAACTTTTGTTTATCATGGAAGGTTTTTATTTCGTCATCAAATCTGAAGCTCAGTTTTGCTGGATGTAGGATTCTTGGTTGGCATCCATTGTCTTTCAGAGCTTGGTATATGTTGTTCCATGATCTCCTGGCTTTTAGGGTTTGGGTTGAAAATATGCTGAGATACGAATTGGTCTCCCCTTATATGTAATCTGGTCTCTCTCTTGCGGTCTTTAAAATTCTATCCTTATTCTGTATGTTGGGCATTTTCATTATAATGTGCCTTGGTGTAGATCTGTTGAAATTTTGTACATTTGGTGTCCTGTAAGCCTCTTGTATTTGATTTTTCAATTCATTTTTCATATTTGGGAAATTTTTTGATATTATTTTATTGAAGAGATTATGCATTCCTTTGGTTTGAAATCCTGCACCTTCTTCTATCCCAATAAATCTTAGATTTGGTCTTTTAATGTTGTCTCATATTTCTGGTATGTTCTGTTCATGATTTTTTACCACCTTCACTGTATGGTCAAGTTTATTTTCAAGATTGTATATATTGTCTTCATTATCTGAGGTTCTGTCTTCCAGGTGATCTAGTCTGCTGGTGATGCTTTCTATTGAGTTTTTTATTTGGTTAATTGTTTCCTTCATTTCAAGAATTTCTGATTTTTTTTCATGATCTCTAGCTCTTTCTTAAAGTAATCTTTTGCTACTTGTAATTGCTCTCTTATCTATTTGTTGGAATGATCAATGGTTGCCTTTATTTGCTCTCCTATTTCTTTGTTGGGTTGATCAATTTTTGCCTGTAATTGCTCACTTATGTCATTCTTTAATTCGCTGATCATTTTAATTATGTACATTCTGAATTCTTTCTCTGACATTTCATCAACTGTGTTGTCAATGGATTCTGTTACAGTGGTATTGAGGTTTATTTGGGACACTTTCTTTCCTTGTTTTTTCATGTTGATTGTGTATCTTCCTTTCTTGAAATACCGATCTGAGGTATTGCAGCTTCTATCCTATAATCTTGTATTGATACTCCAGATTACCTGTGTCTCACCTTGGAGCTACTTCTGTTCCCCCAGTGTCCCCAGATGGGCACTACTGCCACTAAAGTTGGTGGCAGAGATAGTGGATGACCCTCTAGAGGGCAGTGGCAGTGGCCTTGGCTGGGGTCCTGTGCCGGTCCCTGAGGGCTGTTTTGCCCCTCTCTTGTGCTCCTGCTGGTGAGCAGGAACTCTGGAGTGGAACTGGAGGTGTGCCCAGGTCTTACTTTGGCAGGGTCACAAGCCAAAGAGTCTGTGTACTACCCTTACCATGAGTGTGAGCTCCCCTGGGACAGAAGGCTAGTAGGCCCTGGTTTGCCTTCAGCTGGGTACCCCTGGCATTCCCTGAGGGTGGTGTTGGGCCTTCTGTCTTGCCTGTCCACAGTAACTCTGGAGTGGAACTGGGGTGGGCCCAGGCCACACTTGGGTGGGGCCTCTTTCTGCTGGGATCTCTGCAGGTGACTCTTACCCTGGGTGTGCGTTCCCTTGTGGCTGGTAGCTATCAGTCTCTGTTCAACCCTTCGTTGGACACCCGTGGAGTTTCCTGAAGGTAGATTTGTGCCTTCTGTGGTTCCTGCCGGTCCGCAGGAACTCTGGAGCAGTAAAGCTGTTTTAAATGGCTGTAGAATTTTGGGTTAGTTGTTCTTTTCTTTAAGTCTTTAAAGATATAGTTCCATTGTCTTCAGGGCTCTGTAAGATTTTTCAAGATCTTTCTGGATTTTTTTCTCTTATCTTTGGTTTCCACAAGTTTAATTATCATGTGTCCATTGTGGTTTTCTTTGACTTTATTTTTATAACATTATTTGTTTTACCAAATTGTAAAATTTTCAGCCATTATTTTTTCAAATATGTTTTCCACATCAATCTGTTCTCCTTCTGGAACTCTTCCCCTCCAATCCAACTGCTTTCAGGACTGTCTGGGAGGCACGCATCTGGCTAGGAACTTGAAGGCAAGAGTCTTGTTAAGAAAGCTGGTTTCTAAGCCAACATGTTGGAGTGTTGGGCCTACATTTTCTTCTAGCGAGTGCAGGGTGTTTCTGGTTTAATTCCTAGGTCTTTGATTCACTTTGATTTGAGTTTTGTGCAGGGTATAAATTTCATACAATAAATAGGGGTTAGATTTCAAACAATGGAGTTTTATTCAGCCATAAAGAAGAAAGTGTATCAATTTCTGATAAATGGATGGAACTGGATAATAATATGCTAAATGAAATCAATCAGACTCAGGAAGTCAGAGATTTTCTCTTATATGTGGAAACTAGAAGAAAATAAGGGGGAAAAAGTATAGGGAGTAATCCCATGAAAATAGACGAGAGAGATCAGTGGAGTAGAGGAAGAGGTTAGAGAGGGAGGAAGGAGGGACTAGAAAAAAGGAGAAAATGGTGAAATAAAATTGGCCAAACTATCCTATGTATATATATATGAATATATCACAGTGAATTTCACCTTTGTGTATATTTATGAATCACTAATTAAGAAAAACTAGAAATAAATTGAAGGAAGATCCCTAGTATAGAGGAAAGGAAACAGGGGAAAAGAGGAGGGAAGGGAAAAGAGAAGTACTAAGGACTGAATTTGAGCAAATTGATTTCATGCTTGTATAATTATGTAAAAATGAACTCCAATATTATGTCTAACTCCAATATTATGTATAACTATAAGGTGCTAATAGTAAAATCAGATATGATCTAGATATAATGCAGAGTTGACTAAACCACGTTTTTGCTCAAAAGCATGCGTTCTTTAGCCATATTTAGGATCCTGAGTCTAGAATTAACTAGTCCAATTAATTAATGACATATAATAATCACTGCTTGCAGAATGAGCAATAAAACTATACAAATAGCCCCATCTCGAAGATCACATATAGTTACAGAAAAACTAAATAACAGAGTCAAAAATCTGTCATTATTTTCACAGATGATTAATGCAAATTATATTAACATGTAGGACTGGCCGAAGGGGTAAACCATCAAATGACTTTAAAATGACTGGTATTATGAATTTACCTTTCTTTCCTATGAATAAAAAGGCTCAGAATATTGCAATTGTTGGAAAACATATGAATGGATTAGCATTATTTTCCAATACTTCCATAGTGTTATGGTTAACCTTGTTCAGGATATAGCCTAATATCTTATGTATGTAGATTTTGTGATCTACTTGGAAAATGATAGGACACAGGCTGAATATATATATATAATGTGAATATATATGATATAATATATGTTAAAAATATATATTATATTAATATATATGTATAGATATAAACTTTTCTCACCTAGATCATTATTTCAAATATATCTGGTATTCAGAGACTATTTACTAAACAGAATGTTGATGTAGGAATAGGTGAACTGTGTTTTTCAGGTCAAAGAGGAAAACTCTGACATTGACCGAGATACATGAAGAATGAATTCTCTTTTGGAGCTTCCTAGCTTTAGTCGTGAGCATGGGTGTCACTCACGTACCACAGCAAGGGCTTTAGAATGCCTTGTCTAAGGGAAGTTCTGTTGAGTTTCATCTGAACCTCTACATCTCAGGAGAACCTCAGTGAATGGTCCCTATAGCCTTCCTCTTTGAGCTGCTCAGGCTTTAGGCTGCTGACCACCTCTCTGATTTTCTAGAGACCAACCACCAAGGTCTTACTCTCTACATCACCCAACAGACTTTTGACAACTCAACATAACAGCCCTTAGGGAGAGGGGTGTTCAAGATAATTCAATAAAAAATATTAAGCACGAAGACAATGATTGTTCTAGAAGCTGTAGAAGGTACAGATCAATAGGTATAATTTTCACAGTTCATAAAACTCCAATTTTCTTTTAAAATAATTCAATTTGTTTACTGGCTTCAAACCCTCATTCTACTTAATACAGATATCAAAGGAAGCCAACTTTTAATAAATTCAGTCCAATATAAGAATTTTTCAATTATTTAGGTTTAAAGTTCAGTTCCTTTGGAATGGCAGCCCTGGGTCTTTTTTCTATTTTAAAGAAGTCTTACTATTAGGGCAGGAGTTGTGTTCAGCCTGTGATTATCCACTACTGGTATCTGCTGCCAAATATTTGGCTTGTTTCTCTTTTGCTGGCAAATGTATCAGCCACCTGAAAGGTAACAGTTATAATAAAATACTATGAGGACCCCAGGCCTCATGGGACTGGTCTTGAACAGAAAAATAAAATGAAGAGAAGATTGTATTGGGGGATAATAAAATAGTGAGTTAAGTTTTCTGTATGTCAACTTTGTGTTGTTTCTTAAACTTTGACCAATAGCTAGTCCACAAGTGAAGGGCCATATCTTTCAGAGGAAGAGATATAGAAATTAGAAATCATGGCTACTCCCACACTTTTTTGGGGGATGTATTTGTTGTGTTTGTTTGATTTCACTTTATTCCCTTGGTTTATGCTCCAGTTATTCAATTTGGAGAGGAAGAAACATACAGTCCCTTGTGTCTAATTCATTGTGAGTGAGCCCCTTGGAGGGATGACTTGCACTGGGTACAGAGCCATCAATTGCTGAATCCTCATATTTGTGCAGAAAGGGGGAGATGGACTTGTGTTTATGATAGTATGGTACTCATAATAGCCCAAAATGTCTGGGGTGGACTCAAGCATCTTCTGGAAGGAGCTGCCAAGTTGTAATGAAAGTATTTCTCTGGACTACTTAGAGATCAGAGAAGAAAATTTCCCTATTCTGACCATACTAACCTTTTTTTTGTTTTCCTTTTTTGGATGTACATCCTCATAGATCAGCAGTTGTGTGAGAAAATCTAGAAGTTTTCTAGGTTTCTTCCTGACTCTTTACTCCTGACTCCCAGTGAAGGGATAAGGACACCACTTGGCTGGGTCAAGATTCTGCCCTTATTTCTGTTGAGGCTACATTTCCATATATATCTACTTTTTAAAAAAATATTTTTTAGTTGTTAATGGATTGATTGATTGATTGATTGATTGATTTATGGCACTGAGATCAAACCCAGGGTCTCACATGCCAGGCAAGCACTCTACCACTGAACCACAACCCAAGCCCTCCATATAAATCTACTTTACATGAAATAATTAGAATCAGGGCTGAAATCAATGAAATTGAAGCAAAGAAAACAATTCAAAAAACTGACAAAAAAAGCTGGTTCTTTAAAAAAATAAATAAAATTGACTAACACTTAGCCAACCTAATGAAAAGAAGAGAGAAAATCAAAATTACTAAAATTTGTGATGAAAAAGGAAATGTCATGACAGTCACTATTGAAATACAGAGGATAATTAGAAACTACTTTGAAAATCTATACTCCAGTAAAATAGAAAACCCTGAAGACACTGAAAAATTTCTAGAGACATATTACCTACCTGAATCAGGAGGACATTCACAACTCAAACAGATCAATTACAAGCAAGGAAATAGAAGATGCCATCAAGAGCCTTCCAACCAAGAAAAGCCCTGAACCAGATGAATTCTCAGCCAAGTTCTACAAGACCTACAAAGAAGAACTAACTCCAATACTCCTCAAATTATTCCATGAAATAGAAAGGGAAGGAACTCTTCCAAACTCATTCTATGAGGCTAGTGTCACCCTGATACCAAAACCAGACAGAGACACATCAAAAAAGGAAAATTTCAGAGAAATATCCCTGATGAATATAGATGCACATATTCTCAATAAAATTTTGGCAAATTGCATACAAAAGCATATTAAAAAAATAGTGCACCATGATCAAGTGGGGTTCATTCCAGGGATGCAAGGTTGGTTCAACATACCGAAATCAATAAATGTAATTCATCACATCAATAGGCTTAAGGATAAGAATCACATGATTTTATCAATTGATGCAGAGAAAGCATTTGAAAAAAAATAGCGCCCTTTCATGTTTAAAACATTAGAAAAACTAAGGATAGTAGGAACATACCTCAACAATATTAAAGCAATCTATGCTTGTTGCATCCAACCTGCAACTCTCCCCAAGAAGTGCAGCCCAGACAACTCTGCAGAAGCAGCAAAGTTTATTGAGGAAATAGGCACACAGGCCAATCGATTGGGGTCAGCTCTCCTTTCCTTCAGAGAGTGACCCCGAAATGAGGGTTTCAGAGGTTATTATAGGGTGGGCTAGCTGCATGACTCAGGAAAACATGATTTAGCAGATATTCAATCCATAGTTATTTACAGTTCAATGGTAACAGTGCCTCCTATGTCCCTTTTCCATTCTTGGAACTTTAGGTAACTGGTCAGGGGGTCTGGCAGCCTGTAGTTTTGCCCACCCCCCATCTGTGAGAAGCAAGCATAGCAAAGCATTAATCACAGAAGCACAAAGAGCAGGTTAGCAGATATGTGCAGGCCTGGGCCAGAGTGACTCCATTTTGAGTTTGGATTTTACAGCTAAACCTAAGGCCAACATCATCCTAAATGGAGACAAATTGGAAGCATTCCCTCTAAAAATGGGAACAAGACAGGGATGCCCTCTTTCACCACTGCTATTCAACATAGTCTTTGAAACTCTAGCCAGAGAAATTAGACAGATGAAATAAATTAAAGGGAAACAAATAGGAAAAGAAGAACTCAAACTATCATTATTTGCAGATGACATGATAATATACTTGGAGGATCCCAAAAAATTCCACCAGAAAACTTCTAGAATTAATAAATGAATTCAGCAAAGTTGCAGGATATAAAACCAACACCCATAAATCAAATGCATTTCTATACATCAGTGATGAATCCTCTGAAAGAGAAATTAGGATAACTACCCCATTCACAATTGCCTCAAAAAAAATAAAACACTTGGGAATCAATTTAACAAAAGAGGTGAAAAATCTCTACAAAGAAATGTATACACACTAAAGAAAGACATTGAAGAAGATCTTAGAAGATGGAAAGATTTCCCATGCTCTTGGATAGGCAGAATCAATATTGTCAAAATGGCCATACTACCCAAAGCACTATACAGATTCAATGCAATTCCAATTAAAACATTGGAACAACATTCCTTATAGAAATAGAAAAGGCAATCATGAAATTCATTTGGAAAAATAAGAGACCCAGAATAGCCAAAGCAATTCTTAGCAAGAAGAGTGAAGCAGGAGACATCACAATACCAGACCTTAAACTATACTACAAAGCTATAGTAATAAAAATGGCATGGTATTGCCACCAAAATAGACATATAGACCAATGGTACAGATAGAAGACACAGAGACAAGCCCACATAAATACAGTTATCTTATACTAGACAAAGGTGCCAAAAACATACATTAGAGAAAGATGCCCTCTTCAACAAATGGTGCTGGGAAAACTGGAAATCCATATGCAGCAAAATAAAACTAAATCCCTATCTCTCACAATGTATAAAACAACTCAAAGTGGATCAAGGACCTAGGAATTAGACCAGAGACCCCATGCCTAATAGAGAAAAAAGTAGGCCCAAACCTTCATCACATTGGATGAGGCCCCAACTTCCTTAACAAGACTCCTGAAGTGCAAGAAATAAAATCAAGAATCAATAAATGAGATGGATTTAAACTAAAAAGCTTCTTCTCAGCAAAGGAAACAATTAATGAGGTGAAAAGAGAGCCTACATTCTGGGAGCAAATTTTTGCCACACGCACATCAGATAGAGCACTGATCTCCAGGATATATAAAGAACTCAAAAAACAATGCCAAAAAAAAAAAAAAAAAAAACCCAATCAATAAATGGGCTAAGGAGCTGAATAGAAACTTCTCAGAAGAAGATATACAATTGATCAACAAATATATGAAGAAATGTTCAACATCTCTAGCCATTAGAGAAATGCAAATCAAAACTACTCTCAGATTTCATCTCACCCCAGTCAGAATGGCAGCTATCCAAAATATAAGCAACAATAAGTGCTGGCGAGGATGTGGTGGAAAAGGCACACTCAAACATTGCTGGTGGAACTGCAAATTGGTGCAACCTATCTGGAAAGCAGTATGGAGATTTCTTAAAAAACTTGGAATGGAACCACCATTTGATCCAGCTATCCCACTCCTTGGCCTATACCCGGAAGACTTAAAAACAGCAAACTACAGTGCTGCAGCCACTTCAATGTTTATAGCAGCTCAATTCACAGTAGCTAAACTGTGGAACCAACCTAGATGCCCTTCAATAGATGACTGGATAAAGAAACTGTGGTATATATACACAATGGAATATTACTCAGCAATAAAAGAGAATAAAACTATGGCATTTGCAGGTAAATGGATAGAGTTGGAGAACATCATGCTAAGTGAAGTAAGCCAATCCCAAAAGACCAAAGACTAAATGTTCTCTCTGATTAGTGGATGTTGATACATAAGACGAGTGAGGGTGGGGAGCATGGGAGAAATGGAGGAACTTTGGATGGGATGGGAGAAGGTGGGGGAAGGGAGGGGGAATGAGAATAGCAAAAATGGTTGAATGAGGTGGACATCACTACCTTAGGTACACGTATGAAGACACAAATGGTGTGACTCTATCTTGTTTGCAACCAGAGAGATGCAAAATTGAGCTCTATATATGTACTATGACTTGAATGCATTTAAAAAATAAATAAATATAAATAAATAAATATTTTTAGTTGTCAATGGATTTATTTATTTATTTATTTATTTATTTGTTCATTCATTCATTTATTTGTGGTGCTGAGGATCGAACCCAGGGTCTCACACATGACAGGCAAGCACTCTACCACTGAACCACAACCCCAGCCCCTCCATATAAATCTACTTCTATTCCTTTAGAACTCAATTCTCATGGTTTGTGAAGTAGCTTGTGGAAACTCAAGATGTCATAGCTTTAATGTAAAATCTCATGCCTCTGTCTGTGGAGGTCAAGGGCTGGCCTTTTTTGGGGTTGGAATTTTCCAGAACAGGATAAATTAGGTTTTTCAGGTATTGAATGACCTCCTCCTTATTTATACCACGACCATATATAAAAAACCCAGACATGCTTGCCTGATTTTACAGAGCTTCCCAGATTTATATTTATGTTTTCTGGCCACTGGTCACCACCAAAGCCACTCTACCAGTTAGTGTCTCTACTTCCTCAGTTCTGGCCATTTCCTCTGAGAGACTTCCACCAGTAGTAAGCAGGCTGCAAATTGCCTTTGGGACTCAAAACAGTGCTTCAGTTAAGTATTAAGAAATGTGAAGCCACTAAGAGGGCTAATATAACCAACAGTTTGCTGAAAGGAAGGAGGGAGGTCAGAAAATGTCATCAGGGAAGTTGTTTTCAAAGAGGGAAACACAGAGAGAGACAGACAGACAGACAGAGAGACAGACATGCTTCATTTCTTCAATAGTCCAGGGATAGTAGTGGTAATGGCAGAGGTGAATGTGGAGTCTGAGTGCTTCTGTATGAGGAAGACTGTGGCCAATAGCACTTCCCAAGACAGTGGGAATATTTACCAAGTGCCCTGTCTAAGCTGGTAGCCACCAGCCACAGGTGGCCATTGAGTCCTGAGAAGTGAGCTAGTCCTTGGGTGTGTTGTAAGTGTAAACTACCCAGTTGATTTGAAAGATTTAATATGAATCAAAGAACTTAAAACATCTCATCAATGATTTCTTAATATTAGTTACATTCTGAAATAATATATAGACTATATTATGTTAAATAAAATATATTATTGACCTATTTATAATTATTATAATTTATAATTATTATAACTTATAATTTCACTTATTTCTTTTTGCTTTTTGGAAAAATGTGACTCTCTAGAAATTTCAAAATTGCATCTGTAGCTTAAATATATTTCACATATCTTTCTATTGAACAGTTCTACTCTAGACAATCCAAAATTCTAGGTACATCAGAGGGTGAAGGAACTCCAGGAGGTACAGTTGTGCACAGAATGGGAGCAGGAGCTAAAGTTTGCAGTTTGAAATGCTACCTGTAGAGGTCCTCACAGGGACCTGCAAGTGAGGTGCCTGGGAGAGTGTGCAGGGAAATCAGAAGGTGTCTCTGTCAGGCTGCCTGTGTGGTGGTTCAAATCCTGGCTCTGCTGCTTGCTGGCTATATGTAAATCACTCACCTCCTCTCATCTCAGTTTTCCCATAAAGGTAAAAATAATATTTCCTTGTTTATTTTCTATCTCCCAGGCAGAATGTAAGTTTCATAAGATTGGGACGAAAAATTCCTGATTCACTTCTGTAACACCAAGCACCCATAGGATATGATGGCATACATAGATAATTGATAAATATTAACTAAGTGACTAACTATTTCATGTGTTGATTTTTAACAGGGCATATGATAAAGTCCCAAAATATTAATATGCAACATATTTTTGATACATGCTCAGCATATAATCAATTTCATTGTTCTAATTAATATATGAAATGGTCCTTTCCAATGATTATGTTTTCCTGGCCTGGATTTTGATACCTGTTTGGGAGCATTGGTCTGGAGGACAAGGTCCCACGTCCTTTCCCAGACACATTTGGTCTCTCCTGAGTCTTCTGCTGTCCCTCAGCACAATCCACTCTAGCCCTCTTGGTGACTTGCTGTTCCATCTGCCAGAGTGCCCTCTGCTCACTTTGTGGCCCAGAACTTGCTCACATTCCCTTTCTTCTATCAGGAAGCACTTGCTGGCCCTCTCTCATGAAGCCCCTTGGGACTTCTTTTGTTCTGTTCCAGCCTCCTGTATTATGTCCAAGCTCCTCAGGCAGGCTGAACAGGAACCCAGTGTCCTTGAGTGTCATAGTCCTTTGTCACTGGCTGAAAAGAAGCCTAGCTTTACCACAGGCAGAGTAACTCCCATCTCCTGGAACCTGAAGGCAGATCTAGAGGGCAATGGAATGAGGAAGACCAAGAGACAAGGACACTTGGCTGCCCATCCTCACACTGCCTCTCATTTTCTATGGGTTTTAGGGCTACTGACTTTCCTCTCTGAGAATGGCTCTTTTCTTCTGTACTTCTTCTTTTGTCCTTCTTTATATTAAAGGGTATGGGGTGGTGAGAACCATTAATTTCTAGATTAATGTTCTAGAAATTTAGGGTACTCTGGGGATTTTCAGGATGGATTTTGGAGGAAAGACAACAAAACACAGAGAAGATTTTGAACAGTTTATTTTATAGACCACAACAAATACCCCTGCCAAACTTACTTGGAGAAAATCACATGGGTGCTGGTAGACACAGAAGGGGTTTCCATTAATATATGAGCAGGACACGCTCAGTATAAAATTGGTTTGCTTCATTGGGAACCACTGAAATATCATCAACACAGATATCTCTCTCATTAACTATGTCCATCAGTACTGTAATAGTTGAAGTCTCTGGAAAAGATGAGGACCGAAATCATTCCTTGGACATTCTAGGGTCCTCTCTCTTCTGCTGAAATCAGGCACCTGCCCACTGGGTTCATATTCCCCCAATCATTTGCAAATTGATTTCCCTTCTTAGCTTTTCCCATGCAGTGCCTCCCTTTTAGAACCTGGGCTTTGTTGTCCCCATGGACTTCCCCCAGCGTCCTCCTTCCCAGTTGTCCCTCTGTTCTTCCCCCCAGAGCTTGTGCTGAACCTTTGTTTCTGGTCTCCTCACTAGTGGATGGATAACTCCTTCCTTGGACAACACTTGTACTTACGGTTGGTCTGAAAGTCCCACAAGATGTGTACTGGTTCATTGTCACAGACACAGCGGGTGTATATGTAGTTGAAGGGACCCTCAATTTGGGGGTTGCTTTGGAGATGAGCTTTAACCTGGTGGGGAAAGAGGACTCAGTGTTAGTCTGGGGAACAGGAAGGGGAGGGAAAGAGAAGAAGGCAGAGGTGGGCTAGAGGCATGGAGGAGCCCATTTTTGTGGTGTCCTTTCATGGGTCAGTCAGCGTCAGGCTCTTTCTCTTCGAGTCCTCACACTTCTGCCTGAGAAGTGTGGGTGTGAGACTCAGGAGGGGATAGGTAGATGCTGGTGACTCCAAGGGCAAGGAGAGCTCATCCCAGGGCTGCCATTCATCAGGGAGCAGCTTGCTTTGATTAACAGCTGGAGCTTTGGGGAATTGACCTGCATGAAGTTTTGGTCTGTGACCTAGTGAAACAGCATCCTGGCTGCTCAGGTGTACACGTCAAGGTCAGACCTTGTTGTCAGCATGTGACTGGGACCTCCTGATGCTGCGACCTGGGATGACAAAAGTTAGGCCTTTCCCTCCAACTTCCGCCATTGTGAGGTAGAAACAGCCATGAAATCCCAAGCCTGGCTGTTAGATAAGCAAACAGAACCAGGATGGATTTTTTTCCTCTTTGAGCTTGAGATTGTTTTAATATCTCTGATTATTGCTTCTGTCAATTTCAGTTGTCTAGTTAGCATTTTTTTCCCCCGAGATCCACCCACCCAGAAGGATCTGTGGATGGAATACACTAAGTCTGTGAATTCAGATGGAAAGAAACTTTTTCTTCACTTCACCAAACTTTAACTGAACTTCAGTTTTCCTTCAGTTATGAAGATCATTCATGCTACATAGTTGCCTCAGCAGCATATGCAACTTTTCCACCAGGAGCAACAAAATACACTTTTTAGATTCAAATACATTGAACATGGCCTGCACTCATCACCAGCCTGAACAAAAGGTGGTAATCAAAGTGGCTGTACCAGCATGGCCGAAACACCTGCAGCCTGCCCATCCCTGAAGCTTGCTCAGATACCTGGCAACTCCACCCCGAATAATCCTCCAAAATCTCCCCATTGGAATGCTGCTCAGAACCCCTGGGGTGGGGTTCCTGTGTTTAGAGAAGCCTACACTTGCCTTTACTTTTTTAAAATCACATTTGCAATAAAATATCATCATGAATGGAATGTCAACACTTGTATAATTGCAGCAAAAAATATCAGATTCCAGTGGAATTCCAGCATAGCATGAATGAATGACATGTTGTCAAAGACTAGCACAGTTTAGTGGATTTCTTTATTCAAGCTGAGCAACAACAACCATCACAGTGTCTCCATAAAGTGAAATGTAACTTGTTTATTTTCTAAGTGTATTTTTTCCAGCTATATATATATATATGATATATGTGTTGGTAAACACATATATCACTGTATCACAACTTCTATTGTTGTTATTCAGTATGGTAGCTATCTTGTGTAATCCATTGCACTTTATGCATTTAAAAGCAATGTTCTGATAACTATTTCATACATTTTATGAGACCAGTAAAATGGTCCATTACACAAAAATGCTTAAGTACTTTGGTTAACCACAAGTGTTTTTTAGCCTTAAAGTCTTATATGGTCTTTATCTTCAAATACATAATATAGGAACAATCTATTCTGCTTTGAATCTAAAATAAACAAATGTGAACCTAAGACCTCAATTTATCAAAAATTCAGTTGTAGAAGTACTGTAGATAGAAAATTAGGTGGCATAAATTTCAAATTTATATAAACAAATTACATTTTCCTGAAAGTATAAAAATATGGAGATGTTTTTGTAATTATATTCTTTTTCCTTGAAAGCTACAAACAAAATCGGTTGACTAAAACTGATATCATTTCCTTTTACCTGAGATATTTCCTGTTTGCATAATTACTCAGTCTAAGGAGTTCCTTGTTCTTTTTATTTGTACTTGGGTGGGTTTTTAAAGGTCACTCTATCTTATTGTACTAACAAGATACTTAAAAGCATAATTTTATTGATCATAAAATTACATGTAATTTTATTGATTTAAATACTTTATTACACCAATCACTTTTTTAGGGGTGGAAACAGACTTTCATTATCTATCACCACCAGAAACTGCCATTATCACAAAAATTTTATGCATACATTGTATACACATTTTCCCCATTCTCATCTTCAGTTTTGATTAAACAAATAACAAAATCGAAAACCATGACTCAGCCTCCCTCCCATCCAATTTAGTGTACATGGCTCAG
The DNA here is from genome assembly GCA_004024805.1 of Geosciurus inauris. NCBI lineage: Eukaryota > Metazoa > Chordata > Mammalia > Rodentia > Sciuridae > Geosciurus > Geosciurus inauris. Next base: position 50,415 of record PVHX01009856.1, read on the forward strand.
ATTCTTGGACTTCAAATAGAAAAATTTGATAAAGCAGCTGGAATGTTCTATGCTTTATGATCAGAAATCTTTTACCAGTATAGATGTATTTCCAGAATATATCTAAATGAGTAGCTATCTTCATGCTCCCAATTTTGTGTTCTATTTAATCACTATCCTTAAACCTCACTTGAATCAGGGAACTCATGTTGTAGGGAAATACAGAGTGATGTAATGCTCTAACCCCAAGCTGCTCAAAGTACTGTCCTTGGAATACAGCTTTTGCATGCTCTGGAGTTTGTTAGAAATGCTCTAGCTTCTCTCTGGACCTTGGATTCAGAATCTGCCCTTTGACAAGATGGCCAGGTGAGTTTTAGGCTTATCATGATTCAAGAACTTCTGTTCTACTACAATCTAGTCTACAAATTAGACTTTTCTCCAAGAACTGCTGAACTGGGAAAAGGAGGAGAATGTCTTTGTGGAGGGGAAGGTGGGGCCAGACAAGAGCCAACTTTTGGTGACCGGAAGCAAAAGAGCAGAGGAAGGAGAGTAAGGCAGTCCTGGCTCAGGGCTTAATGGAGAGGAGACACCATGCCCTGCACATCCTCTTCTTCCATGCCTCAATCTACCACATGGGGTTGCAATCAGTCTTACCAAGAGGCCCCTGTCCGGTACTCCATCCCAGACTGGTAATGCTCAGGGGCTTAGACTGGTTCTCCAGCAGCTCTTAGGCTTTGTTTTTCTTTTATTTTCCCTCTTTCTCACTTCTCTTTACTTTTTCTTTCTCACTTCTTATCCTTCTTTCTCATCTTCCCTAAACCTCTTGGGATCAGAGTTTCTTCATCTATAAAATGAGAATGCTCATCTGCCCCGTGTTCCTACAATTGTTCTGAGGCTCAAGTAGCAAAACTTATGAGGAGGTTCAGTATATCATGCAACACAAAAGCAAGAGAGCAATTCAATTGCATTATTAATTAAGGATTCAGATTTGTCACTCCTCAGGCCTCTACTTACCACCATGCATTCTCTCAATTCTGTTTCAAGTCGAAGTTTCAGGGTGATGGGTTCATTTGCTTTTGCTTCTTGTGGCATATCCACATTAAAATTCAGCACATTCCGATTGCTTCTGGGAAGAGAAAAATAGGGTGCAGAGATCAGAGACTAGTTCATGGGACTGGCAGGGGACTGGGGCCACCCACAAGGCAGGGAGATGGTGGGGTTGGATGAACTGCTTAGCATTAGAACTCCAGGAAATTTTGCCTGTGGGTTGGTTTAGATGTTTGGTATGGATTTAGTTTCATTTAAAAAAGCAACTGGGATTCTACTTAAATGGAGCATCATCCTGTTTTTCCCCCCATTGATAAAAAAGAACAAATTTAAAAACAGACAAAAAGAAAATTTAAGTACACTACATGTCATTTACTAATAACATCTTACAGGTTCTGCTGCTTATCTGCTGTAGGATGGGAGAGCGAAGTCACCCTTAGGAGGACACTGCATAGCCACAGAATCACATCAGGCCAGCAGACATGTCCATGCATGGACTTTTTAGGACTGTCCTTAAAGATCCTCTTTCTTTGGTTCTTGATAGAACCAGAAATTAGTATTTATTTAGTTCTTTGGAATGCTAGTCCCCCAAGGGAGTTTTAAAAATCTACAGGAAGGGATGTACAGATTTCCTGATTAGGAGAGGAGCCCTCCCTAAGGCTTCTCTGTGGAAGAAGGGCTTGGCTCACGTGTTTTCCCAAGCTTTGTTGAGTCCTAGCTGCAGACATAGGACCAGGAGCAGGGCGGCAGGGCCACCCCTGAGTGGCAGCTGGAGAGAGCGCATGCTGGAGAGGGGAGAAGGTGACTTCCCAGAGCAGTGGTGTTTATGGTGTTCAGCACACTTCTTATACGTAAATCCAGAGAGAGGAGGAGCTGCCAGGTAGGTCCACGAAGTAAATCACCCAATCCCGCTCCCAAATCATGATCTTCCCTTGTTGAGCTGAACTTTGTTTTTCTTCCTTGTTTTCTCAGTACCAGAGCTTCTCAGAATGGCTCTTGCCTGGCTTACAGACATGGTTCTTCCCCTACACTGTCTGCAGTGAGGTGTAGCCCTACCTCTTATTCCTGCTCTCACTTTCTGAAGGCAGTGATCCATCTGTGTTGGTAGAATCCAGGCCACCCCTCTAGAGCACATTGGCTTGATCCTCTTTACTAAGTTCAAGAGCAGATGTTATTCAAACATTGTCTTGGAGTGGTAGGCTGATCAGGGCTTCCCTAGGGACCACCAGTAATCACATAGGATGAGAACTAGAGAAGAAGCAGGCTGCTCTGGGTGATAGAAAATTGCCACCAGAGTAGGGTCAGGGAAAGGTAGGTGGGGAGTGGGCAATATAAAGATGTTTGTGATTGTTAAGTCCTTCTGAACTTCAAGTGTAGTGGTAAATCCTACAGATGACCAAGATCTCAGCTTACTCAAAGTCCTCAGTGCAGGAGACTAATAAATCTTGTAATTCTAGACAAATCCTGTGTATTTGGGAATTAACAATCCCAAATCAGACTTTTTGGCATTGAAGAGTCTGTTCATTTCCATATTGACTTGGCCACTTTCTCACACTTGTCTTGTGGCATAAGGCACATAGGAAGAGACCATGGAAAGGACTCTCTCCACTGGAACAACACAAGCCATGTCCAGGGGAAGCCCTGGCCCTAGGATTCCTTCCCATGAAATGATGAGGAGACTCTTACTGACAGTGGCATTTTGCTCTTTCTCTTAAATAAATTAGATCTGTACTTCAGTCTATATTTCATGAATTCTGCTATTTGCTTCTATCCTCCACACGACAGGAGCCCAGGAATACCCTTTTGGGCATGAGAGTAAAATCACCATTCTAAGAGTTACCTACATGTGTCGCTACAGCTAGCATTCAGAATTGAAGTCTGAATTCCAGTTTCTGACTGTCTTTTTAAAATCCCTCTGCTCTGCTTGCTGTGCTCCTGGGCCTCTCTCCACATTCTTGAGTTGGGAATGATTGATGTCATTCTTCACTCCTAACTTCAGGCCTTGTTGTGATAGCATGCTTTCTTCTGTTCCTGTTCCCAGAACTCAAGAACAACGCCTTCTGAATGTTCTCTCTGATAAGTGGATGCTGATCCATAATGGCGGGGTGAGGGGCATGGGGAGAATGGAGGAACTTGGATTGGGCAAAGGAGAGGGGAGAAGGGAAGGGGGCATGGGGGCAGGAACAATGGTGGAATGAGATGGACATCATTACCCTAGGTACATGTATGACTGCACATGTGGTGTGACTCTACCCCGTGCACAACCAGAGAAATGAAAAGTTGTGCTCCATTTGTGTACAATGAATCGAAATGCATTCTGCTATCATGTGTAACTAATTAGAACAAATTTAAAAAGAAAACAAACACATTAGAAAAAAAGAATAAATACTAAATTCTATAATTCAATAAAATTTGCTGAAATTTAAAAAAAAAAAAAAAGAACAGTGCCTTCATTCCACCTTGCCCTGGTCACAGTGACCTCCTTTCATGAATATTCTTTCATTTCTTCATTTTCTTTACACTGTACCTTCTTTCAGTTATTTGAATAATTCCCACCAGAACGATATATATGGGCCAAAAGACTTGATGCATTGAGTCACAAATCACTACAGGCTAGTTTCCTCAACTACCATCCACGGTGCCTAGATCTGGGTGGGGATAGCCCCATCCTGAACACCTGCAGCAGAGTGTTTCCTTATACATTTTGCTGGGTTTAGCTTACAATCAGAGTCTAGGCAAACTCATCATGCCAAAATCCACGTGTCCTCAGTCTGTTGCACAGTGGACACAGGGGTATTAGCATTCATGAGCTTGAGTGCATTTGGGAAGAGTTGGTGTTTCAGAAGCCAGATAGAATCTAAATAGCTTTTCAGTTCTGTAGATGACATGTAGCAGTGTTTTAATGAGCTTTATGGCAAAATTTTGATGATAATGATAGTTTCTGGCCCATGCAACGGTTAGGGAATCCAATCTAGCAGAGGTCTATTAGGGGGAAAATGTGAACTACAGTCACGTTTGTGCTATGAACAACGAACCAGTTGATTAAGGATTAGGAGACCAAATGGAGGTTGAAAAAAACCATTGTGAACAACTCAGGAGGCTTGAAGAATCGATGTGCATGGCTAAAAAAAGAAAGGATTAAGAATTCAGAATTAAGGAGAAGCTTGTCACAGGCTCAAATTGCAAAAAGAAAGATGATCCTAGACTTGACAGGGCTCGTGGGAGAGCAAGGTGAGGAATGGCCAGAGAAGGGAGTTAAAGAAGCCAAAGTACTTAGAAGATGTGGCACGTACATCACACCATTCTAAACATTTCAAATGCGTTAACTCACTGATCCTCATGACAACTCTGTAAAGTAGGCTACCATTTTTCATTCCATTTTACAAATGGGGAAATGGAGGGTCAGAGGAAGTAAGTGTCTAGCTTACATCATAGAGCCAGTATATAACTGGTGGAGCCAAAATTGGAACCAGGTTTTGTGGTACCTGAGTATTTTTATTTACATTCTTGGGGAACCCTTTGAGAAATAGAACACAAACTTGTAAATATAAAAAAACAGATTGAGAGCCGGGCGTGGTGGTGCACGCCTGTAATCCCAGCACTTAGGGAGGCTGAGACAGGAGAATCGCGAGTTCAAAGCCAGCCTCGGCAACAGCAAGGTGCTAAGCAACTCAGTGAGACCCTGTCTCTACATAAAACACAAAATAGGGCTGGGGATGTGGCTCAGTGGTCGAGTGCCCCTGAGTTCAATCCCCAGTACCAAAAAAAAGAACCAAAAAACCAAAAAAACAGATTGAGGACCCTGAAGAGGTGCCTGAAAGTAAGGAGCCCTGCCATTTCACGTTATTAACTTAACGGCAAACACACTGGTGGATGGAGTCAGTTTCAACACAGGTTTTCTGGCTCTAGAACCTGAACTTTGAACCTCAACACTGTCTACAGGTGAGAACCAGTTGCAAAATTAGTAACTGGCAAAATCAGGGTTCAAAATCTAGTAGTCTGATACCAGTGTTTATGTCCTAAGAGTAAGGATGTTTTAAAGTTGAGGAAGGGAAACTCATTGAGGTTTTTATAACTTGTTCAAATTGCAGCCAACAAATAACAAAGGTGTTATTGAAATCAGATAGAAGGGATCCGTAGTTGGTACTAGAAAGCCAACTCTTCATTTCCTCTTAATGAGTGGATGCTTGAGTGCTTTAGAATTTATACAGAGACATTGAACTTGTCCTGAAGAAGCAATGACTGAGGATACAATGAGTTGCTCACCAGAGAAGGTTACTTTCAAGCCCATTTGAGTGTGTGTGTGTGTGTGTGTGTGCGCGCGCGCATGTGTGCACAACAGTAATGCTACTTGCCTTAATGGATTAATACTAAATAAAATCTTGGTGACAATACAACAGAAGTTTATTTGTAGCTCACATAAAATCTGTCAGAAAGATAGAGGTGGGAGTGTATGTCATCTTAGAAACTGTCATCGTTAGTGTCATGTCTAAGGTCAATTTAGGCATCAGTATCTGGCTGTCAAAAGATGACAGAGAGTGGAGAAGTATGGAGGGTGTTTTTATGGGCAAGATTTGGAAGTGGCTCATGTCATTTATCCTGCATCCCCACAGCCACAGTCAGTCACATGGCTACACTAAACTGCAAGACTGGGAACTGTAGACTCACTATGGCCCAAGAAGAAAGGAAATTGGTTTAGAGAAGTTACCCATTACTACCTCTGCACAGTATGTGTATTTTCATTTTTAGTGGAGAGCAATAAATTGTTTTCACTCATATGTGACACTGTCAATTCTTTTCATCTTGGCTTTTCTATTGGATCTATAGTGGAATTTATTATGATTTTAGTTTTAGTTTTTGTGATTATTAAAGGTATTTGTCCTTTTTGTATTCAGGTCATGTATTCCCTTTTATGAAATGACTGTTTGAGGTTCTTGCTTATTTTTCTGTTGGGTTGCTTGTCTTGTTGATAGTAGGATTTCTCTCTACATTCTTGGGTGTAGTCTTTTGCTTATATTCTGTGTTACTTCTCATTCTTTTAATGTTGTCTCTTGATGAATAGAAGTCCTTAATTTTAATGTTTACATTTATCAGTCTTTTCCCTTATCTTTAATATTTTCTACTCCAAATTCATGAAAATACTCTTTTATTATCTTTTAGAAGGCCTTTATTTTGTTATTTTTTAAAAAATTTAGATCTGTCATTTGCCTTTTGTATTTGATGTGAGATAGTTTTAAGATTGATTCTCCCATATGAATATTCAATTATCTTTCTGACATTGTTGAAAAACTTATTTTCTCGGGCTGTGGCTGTGGCTCAGTGGTAGAACGCTTGCCTCGCATGCCTGAGGCACTGGGTTCCATCCTCAGCACCACATAAAAATAAATAAAGATATTGCGTCCATCTACAACCAAAAAAAAATTAAAAAAAAAACAAACTTATTTTCTCACGACTTTGCAACAACAAAAGTTATGAATCAAGTGTTCATATTTTTAATTGGTCTGTTAGCTTTATTATGTCAGTTCTGTACTCTTTTAATGGCTATAATTTTATAATAAAAATTAGTTATGGGGCTGGGGATATAAATCAGTGGCAGAGTGCTTGCCTAACTTTCTAAGTCCCAGGTTTCAATTCCAAGCATTGCAAACAAAAAAATTACTTATGACATCTGGTGAAGTAATTTTTTGATACTGATTTTTCTTTAAGATTCTCTTACCTTACCCTTATTGTTGACTCTGTGATCTCATGTGTACTTAAAATAAGCTTATAAAATTCTGCAAAGAAAAAAGTTGGTATATTCTTTGGAATTCTATAGATTAGTGTGGGAAAATTAACACAGGCTTTAGTTTACAAGCTAGAAGGTATTATATTCTTTACTTTAGTCTTCTTTAATTCTCCCAATAACATTTTTTTTTTTTTTACAATTGAAGATATGTTTGCAATACACAGTGCTCTGTGATAGAGTTTTTTTTTTTTAGTTTATTTAATTGCATTTCAAGTCATAGCACATATATAGAGCTCAGTTTTTCCATTTCTCTGGTTGCAAATCAGATAAAGTTACACCAATTGTGTCTTCATACATGGACCAAGGGTAGTGATTACGATCTCAATCAACCATCTTTACTATACCCATTCCCCTTTCCTGCCCCCCACCTCCCCTATGCCGCATCCAGTGTTCCTCTATTTCTCTTATGTTTCCCATTCCCACCTCCCTTATTCATCAGCATCCACTAATCAGAGAGACCATTCAGCATTTCGTTTTTTGGGATTGGCTTACTTCACTTAGCAAAATGCTTTCCAAT
>PVHX01009856.1:57842-73782 GCA_004024805.1 Geosciurus inauris
GATTGGTTGCACCAGTTTGCAATCCCACCAGCAATGTTTAAGTGTACCTTTTTCTCCACATCCTCGCCAGCACTTATTGTTGCTGGTATTTTGGATAGCTGCCATTCTGACTGGGGTGAGATGAAATCTGAGGGTAGTTTTGATTTACATTTCTCTAATGGCTAGAGACGTTGAACATTTCTTCATATATATGTTTATTAATTGTACATCATCTTCTGAGAGGTTTCTATTCAGCTCCTTAGCCCATTTATTGATTGGATTATTTGTTTTTTTGGTGTTAAGTTTTTTGAGCTCTTTATATATCCTGGAGATCAGTGCTCTATCTGACCAATAACATTTTATGTGGAAAATCTTTTGTTAGTTTTGTTCTTGGGCAATTGACATTTCATGTCACTATGAATTTTATGCGTTAATTTCATGTTCTAATAGTTTATTATTTATATATAAAAATATAATTGGTTTTATAAATTGACCATGTGTTCAGATATCTTCCAAATACTTAGTGTTATTCATGATTTCTTATTGATTCTTTTGAATCTTCCTATAAACCCAAATGTATCACTTATAACAAAATTCTTCTTGGCCTTCTGTAGGTTGAATAACCTTTGTCTGAAATGACTGGAACTATAAATGTTTCCAAATTTGGACATTTTTGTATTTTGGAATATTTGATATATATCTATGTAATATCTATCTATCCATCTATCCCTTTCCCTCTACACACAAACACACAAATGGCCTGAAGGTAATTGTATATAATTTTTAATGCACCTACATTCTGACTGTGACCAGTTTCATGAGGTCAGATGTGGAATTTTCTACTTGTGGTATTAGGTCAGCATTCAAAAAGTTTTGGCTTTTGAAGTACTTAAGTATTTTTATTTCAGATTTGGCATGTGCAATCCATACTTCATGTTTTTTCTTGACTTGAGGAACCACTTAGAACCTCTTATACAATATTGAATAGAAGCAACTATAGTGAAACTCCTGTGGCTTTCCTGGTTGCAAAGGCAAAATGAAATAGTTCAATATTAACTTTGATAGTTGGTATAAAATTTGTAAATATTCTTTATGAGTAAAGAAATCTCCTTTTTAAAAAAAACTAGTTGTGATAAGTAGGGTAATAACTCAAGTCTAAATTCTCACTCCAAGAAATGAGGGTAGGTTTTAGCTGGGTAGGCCAGGAAGTGGATTCTCCCTGAGCTTCCAGAAAGGAAAACATTTGCTCTGTAGACAAATGCTCTGTAGACATTTAACTTTAACCCACTGACACCTGCACTTAACTCTACAGTACCCATGGAACTCCACAATAATAAATTTGTGCTGTATAACTTTGAAGTTTGTAACAATTTATGATAGCAATAAAAACTAATCCCCTAGTTTGATGAGAATGTTTAAAAATCACAGAGAATGAATTTTATCAAAAATTTTTTTTCTGCAGTTGAAATGATTGCATGATCCTTTCCTTAATTTTGTTAACATGGAACATGACATTGCTTTTGTTACAGTAACCTTTCTTAGGAGGCATAAACTCAATTGATCAAAACATTTTATATATAAACACACAAATTATACATGTATATATGTGTATCATGTGTATACATATAAACATATACATAGGTGTAGGAGGTGAATATAGGTTGGATATAGATGATAGAAGGATTTAGTCTCATAGAACTTTCTTAGCATCTTGGTTGCTCTGTTGATGAATTATATTGACTGTAATACTTTTTCACAAATGTGTGTGTCAGCATTTGTTATTTGGGTTAGGATGTCCTAATAAATTGAAAGAGTTGTTCTTTGGTTCTCTGTAATGATTACATATAATTATTATTTCTTCTTGAAATATTTGATAGAATTATTGAATTATCGGGTGAAGTGAACTGGTCTTTGGGTTCTCTTTGTGGGAGGGTTTTCAAATATTGATTCAATGTCTTTGATAATTACTGGATTATCCAGACTTTATTTCTTCTTCACTAAAGAACTTTAAAACTTTTTAAATTAGAGCATTATAGTTATACATAGTTATATAGTATATAGTTGGGTTCCTTCTGGCAAGATTTTCCATACAAGGAATTTGATTTCCATCCATATTCTCCCTCTTTTTCCTTCCCCTCACCATGTTCACTTTTCTCCCTTCTATACTGACCTTTCACTCTGTTATTTATTTATTTTTGATCGGGAATTTATACAGATACATAGAGGAGAAGTTCCCTTTGGCACATTTATATATGTATATAACATGATTCTGTTAGAGTCATTCCATATTTCTTTTCCTTCCTTCCTCACTCCCTTTCATTCTGCTGCTTCTACTCCACTGATCTTTCCTATATCTTTATATCTGAGGCCCCACTTCCCATATTTTGCTCCAGCTTCCACATATGAGAGAAAACATTTGACTCTTGATTTTCTGAGTCTGGCTTATTTAAGTTAGCATGATATTCTCAGTTTCCATCCATTTACCATCAAATGCCATAATTTCATTTGTCTTTATGGCTGAGTAAAATTTCACTGTGTGTATATGCAGCATTTTCTTGATCCATTCATCTGTTGATGAGCATCTGGGTTGATTCCATAATTTGACTATTGTGAATTATGCTGATGTAAACATTGTAGTGGCTATATTCTTCTAGTATGCTGATTTTAGTTCTTTTGGAGAAATACCGAGGGGTATGGTAGCTGGATCATATGGTAGTTCCATTCCCAGGTCTTTTTTATTTTTTATTTTGAGACAGAGACTTGCTAAGTTGCTTAGGGCCTCACTAAGTTGCTGAGGCTGACCTTGAACTTGCAATCTTCCTGCCTCAGCCTCCTGAGTCACTGGTATTATGAGTATATGCCACTGCACCCAGCCACTCATTCCTTTTTTAGAATTTTTAAAATTTATTCTAATCAGTTATACATGACAGTAGAATGAATCTTGACACCATTCCTAAATTTTTGAGGAATTTCCACACTACTTTCCAAAGTAGTAGTACTAATTTGCAGTCCCATGAAAAATAAGTGTACCCTTTCCTCACATCCTTGCCAGTATTTATTATTATTCATATTGATAATTGTCACTCTCACTGGAGTGAGATGAAATCTCAATATAATTTGTGTGTGTGTGTGTGTGTGTGTGTGTGGTGCTGGGCATTGAACTCAGGGCTTTGCATATGCAAGGCAAGCACTCTACCAACTGAGCTATATCCCCAGCCTTTAATGTAATTTTGATTTTTATTCCCCTTATTGCTAGAGATATCAAACATTTTTTCACATATTTATTGGCCATTTGTATTTCTTCTTTTGAGAAATTTCTATTTAGTTCTTTTGCTCATTTATTGATTAGGTTATTTATTTTTTGGCATTGAGTTTTTTGAGTTTTTTATATATTCTGGATATTAATCTCCTGTCATAGGAGAATCAAGCAAAGATTTTTGCCATTCCATGGTGGTCTCTCTTTACTATTTTCATCATTTCCTTTGCTGTGCAGAAGCTTTTTAATTTGATGGAATTCCACATAGTGATTCCTAGTTTTATTTCTTAAACTTTAGGGGTTGTGTTGAGGAGGTTGGTGCCTGCACACATGTGATGGAGTGTTCACCCTAAGTTTTCTTGTAGCAGTTGCAAGGTTTCTGGTCTAATTCCTAAGTCTTTGGTTCATTTTGACTTGACATTTTTTCAGGAAGAAAGATAAGGATTTAATTTTATTTTTCTACATATGGATATCCACTTTCCCCAACATCAGTTGTTAGAAAGGTTGTCTTTTCTTCAACACCTATTTTTGGCACCTATGACAAGAATTTATCAGATAGCTGTACATATATGGACTTTTTCTGTGTGTTCTATTCCATTGGTCTTCATGTCTATTTAATACCAGTATCATGTTGTTTTTGCTACTATACCTCTGTAGTATAATTTCAGATTGGATATTGTGATGCCTCCTGCATCAGTTTTCTTGCTCAGCATTGTTTTGGCTATTCTGGGTCTTTTATTCTTCCAAACGAATTTAAGGACTATATTTTCTAGTTATGTGAAGAATATTATTGGTACTTTGATGGGAATTGCCTTGAATTTGTATATTGCTTTTGGTAGTATGGCCATTTTGACAATATTAATTCTGCCTATCCATCAACATGGGAGTCTTTTCATATTCTGAAGTCTTCTTCAATTCCTTTCTTCAGTGTTCTTTGGCTTTCTTTTTTCTTTTTCTTTTTGTTTTTGGTACTAGGGATTGAACTCAGGGGCACTCAACCACTGAGCCACATCCCCAGCCTTATTTTGTGTTTTATGTAGAGACAGGGTCTCACTGAGTTGTTTAGCGCCTTGCCGTTACTGAGGCTGGCTTTGAACTCGCAATCCTCCTGTCTCAACCTCCCAAGCCGCTGGGATTACAGCTATGCACCACTGTGCCCAGTTTATGGTTTTCATTGTAAATATCTTTCATTTCCTTAGATTAATTCCCAGCCTTTTCATTTTTGAGGATATTGCTAAGGGGATGGATTTCCTTATTTCTTTCTCAGCTGAATTGCTGTTAGAGTATAGAAAAGCTATTGATTTATGAGTGTTGAGCTTGTATCCCACTACTTGGCTAAATTTATTTATAAACACTGGGAATCTTCCAGAGGAACTTTTTGGTCGTATAGTGTCATGTAATCAGCAAACAGTGATAGTTTGACTTATTTTTTCCTCTTTGTATAAATTTAATTTCTCTTGTGTAATCCTCTGGCTAGTTTTGAGAACTATATTGAATAGAAGTTATAAGAGTGGACATTCTTGTCTTGTTACTAATTTTAGAGGAAAAGCTTTCAGTTTTTCTCCATTTGGTATAATGTTGGCTTTGTGTTTGTTGTATATAGCCTTCATAATATTGAGGTAAGTTCCTTCTATCACTAGTTGCTCCAGAATTGTTAACATGAATGGTTGCTATATGTTATCAAAGGCCTTTTTCTGCATCTATTGAGATGATCATATGGTTTTTGTTTTTAATTCTGTTTACATGATGAATTATATTTATTGATTTGTGTATATTGAACCAACTTGGCATGCTTGGATGAAACCCATTTGGTCATAGTGTATTATTTTCTTAATGGGGTTTTGAATGTGGTTTGCTAATATTCTATTAAAGATTTTTGCATCTATGTGCGTCATAAATTTTGGTCTGTAGTTTTCTTTCCTAGATGTCTCTTTGGTTTTGTTATCAGGGTTATACTGGCTTCACAAAATGTGTTTGGGAGTAGTCCTTCCCTTTCCATTTTGTGGAATAATTTGAGAAAGGCCAGTGTTAGTTATTCTTTAAAGGTCTGGTAGAACCAGCTAACAATGCATCTGGTCCTGAGCTTTGCTTTGTTGAAAGGCTTTTAATTACTGTTTCAATTTCATTATTTGATATTGATCTATTAATATTTTTGATATCTTTCTGGTTCAGTTTGGGCAGGTCATATGTGTCTAAAAAATTGTCAGTGTCGGGCTGGGGTTATGGTGCAGTGGTAGCGTGCTTGCCTAGCACGCGAGAGGCACTGGGTTCGATCCTCAGCACCACATAAAAATAAAAATAAAGATATTCTGTCCACCTACGACTAAAAAATAAATATTTAAAAAAAATTGTCAGTGTCTTCTAGATTTTGCAGTTTATTGTGGCATAAAATTTCAAAATAGTTTCTAATGATCCTCTGGATTTCAGAAATGTCTGCAATGATATCTCATATTTTACCTATAATTTTGTTTGGTTCTTCTCTCTTTTGGTTAGTTTGGTTAGGGGTTTATTAATCTTATTTATTTTTTCAAAGAACTAACTCTTGGTTGAATTGATACTGTTTATTATCTTTTTATTTTCAATTTCAGCTCTGGTTTTAATTATTTCCTATCTTCTACTGATTTGAGGTTAGTTTATTCTGCTTTTTCTAAGGCCTTGAGGAGAAGCATAAGCTTATTTATTTGGGATCTCTCTATTTTTTAATGTTGGCTTTCAATTTTTTTAACATTTCTTCTTAGCACTGCTTTCATACTGTCAGAGATTTTGATATGTTGTATTTTGTTTTCATTTATTTCTAAGAATTTCTTGATTCATTCTCTCATTTCTTCTATTATCCATTTCATTTAAAATGATATTGTTTAATATCCATGTGTTTTTGTGGTTTCTACTATTCTGGCTTTTGATTTCTAGTTTCATTCCATTATGATTAAATAGTATGCTTGGAATTTTATTGATTTTTTAATATTTGCTAAGACTTACACCATGACCTAGAATATGGTCTATTTTGGAAAGTGTTCCATGGGCTGCTGAGAAAAAAATAAATTCAGCTGTTTTGGGGTGAAGTATTCTGTAGATATCTATTAGATCCATTTGATTTATCATATCATTGAGGTGTATGTACCTTTATTGATTTTTGGCTTTGATGGCCTGTCTATTGGTGATAACAGTGTGTTGAAGTCACCCAGGGTTACTGTATTGGGGTCTATCTGAGATTTAATGTCAAAGATTATCTTTTTAGTGTATTTGGATGCCCTGACATTTGGGCATATATATATTTACTATTGTTATATTTTCTTGCTGGATTGTTCTCTTCACCAGGATATAATGGCCTTCTTTGTCTCTTGATTCATTTTTGCTTCAAATCAACTTTGCAAAATATGAGAATAGTTATTCCAGCTTGTTTATAGACTCCATTTGTATGGAACATTTTTTCTATCCTTTCACTTTTAGCCTGTGAGTGTCTTTGCTTATGAGATGTGTGTCTTGCAGACAGCTTATAGTTGTTTCTTGTTTTTTGATTCATTCTGCTAATCTATGTCTTAATGGAGGAATTGAGACTATTTAAATTCAGTGTTATTATAGGTATGTGTTTGTTGTTTACTGTCATTTTAATTTTTTGTTATGTTTAAGTCTGTCTTGACTCTGATTTAGGTGATCAGTCTTCTATTGATCTTTGTTTATTTAGGAGTCTTGGGGTTTATCTGTGTACAGTTTATATTTGAGAGTTCTTTATAGTGCTGCCTTGGTTGTCATGAATTATTTTAGTTTATACTTGTCATAAAAAGTTTTTATTTCCAAATTAAATATGAAAGAGTGTTTTACTGGGTACAGCAATATTGGTTTGCAATTGTTTTCTTTTAAAGATTAAATATATCATTCCAGGTCCTCCTTGCTTTTAGTGTCCGAGTTGAGAAGTCAGAAGTTAGCCTTATTGGCTTCCCCCAATTTTGATCTAATATTTCTCTCTTGTAGATTTATATATTCTTTCCTTATTTTCTATGTTAGGCATTTTGATTATGATATGTGTTGAAGAACTTCTCTTCTAATCATTCTATTTGGGATTATGTATGTCTCCTGTATGTGGATGTCTATCTTTCTTCTGATGTGGGGAAAGCTTTTTGTGACTATCTTGTTGAAAGGGTTCCTAATGTCTTTAACTTGTATCTCCAAGTTCTTTTCTACTCCAATTACTCTTAGGTTTGATGTCTTGAGGTTGTCCCAGAGTTTCTGTATATAGTGAGAATGTCCTATTATTTTTTCCCTTTATTTTTATTCTATGTTCAAATTCACATATTCTGTCTTCAAAGCCTGAGGTTCTGTCTTTAAGAGCTGAAGTTCCATTTTCTACACAATTTAATATGTGATGATGCTTTCAAGTGAATTTTTAATTTGATTCATTGTCTTTTGTTTCCAGTAGTTCTGATTGATTTCTTTTTAATATTTCTATTTGTTTATTGAAATGATCTTTCATCTCCTATTTATGCTCTCTTAATTCATTCCATAGATTTTCTTTTAGTTTATTGATAATTTTAATAATCAGTTTTTAATAATCTTTCTCTGAAATATTATCCTTTTCCATATTTATGGAATCTTTTGGGGGGGGATTTTGAATGTGAGGGGAGGGGCTTGCCTATTTGAAGAGGTCCAGGACTTGTACATAAATTGAGATGGATTCCCCTTCCTATTTTATATGTGTGTTCTTATGTGTGTAGTTCTTTTTCATTCTAGGATTTCTGTCTATTTTTGATATATGAGTAGATGTCAAGGGATAGGACCTGAAGTTTCCCTTGTTTGTTTCTTCTTGGGACTTGGTTTTTGGTTTGGGATTTGGTCTGCCCAGTTCTACGAGTTGAAGTATTATTTAGTCTCAGGTGGGGTTGGATCATGTGTGGAGCAAGATTCACTCTTGCTTAACTGAGTTGTGTTTCTCAGCAGCACAATCTCTCTTGAAGTGTCCCAATCACTTTCCAGCCCCTCTTAAAGGGAGCGGGGAGCCAAGAGTAGCACCAATGTTAGCCACATAGGTATGTCTACTTTAACATCTGCAACACTAATTGCCATCTACATAGAAATGGTGAGGTCCACATTTAACATCAATATCAGCAATACAAAGCTGTGGGCTAGATCAGGCATTCAACATCAAGTGTCTAGTATGTCATCCACTGTATTAGTAATCACAAAACATGAATGAGATATGAATTACAAAGCTATATAATTGTATTATTTAGTGGGATTACAGTTTCTTAAAGAGAAAAATAGGGTGAGAAGGTGAAAGTTTGAAATATTTACAAAAGTATTCAAAGGAGAGGCAGACGGTAGGTAGCAGATGTTAGCTGTAAAGAAGAATAAAATATTTACACAAAGTAATAAAGGAAGAGAGGGTGTGGGAACAGGAAAATTTGTTAGTGGGGGAAAAGAATTATGAAGGAGGAGGTAAGAGCAATGAGAACTGAGGTATTGACAAACCAGCAACTGTAAGATCAAAACAGCTTGTACCTACAAATAATCGAATCCCACCTAAGACAAATCAAGGCTAAATAATAAACAGATGCATAAGGAAGCAATTAATGTGAAAGTAAAATTATATGAGTGTGCATACATTTTCTCAAACCTGTGTAGTAAGTACATACACACCCACACACACAAACACAAAACCATATATGATGGAAAACAGTAAAAAGTAAAATATTATGATGAAATGATATTTGAAAAACTTTAAGAAATAATTTATATTTTAAGAAATAATAAAAAGAATAGATTACAATGGGAGTATTAACAAAATAAAGGAAAAAAAGAAATGAGGAAATAAAAAATAAAATAAAAATAGAAAGTCTTGCTGAGAAACAAAGGACTTATTTCAGCTGTGGTGGTCAAAACCGTTGGCAGGGGTAGATGTTCATTCTTGGTATTTGTTTTTGGCTTTGTAACCCTTGGGTCAAGGATTGGAAATTGTGACCTGTGTACTCCTTTTAGCTGCCAGCTTGTATGGTCCGGCAAACTTTTCTTTGTGGCTAGGAGGCAAAGCTGGTTACAGTAGGTCTTAGCTTTCCATCTCCCAGAATATAATGGAGTGGCACAATTTGGGTGCAGACAGATTGTGTGTTTTTATGGCAGGGGTGTTGCAGAGTTGTAAATTGAAGATTCCAGTAATTGGAGTTTAGTCTAGATTGAACTTTGGAACACTATGGATGGGTGTTTGAGAACTGTTGTACACACCCTACTGAAGGGGGATGCCAGTCTCGGCAGGATGTCTGGATCTCTAGGATCTCTGGTAAAATCCACTTTTAAGGTATAGGGACAAAACCTCCACAAGTCTCACCTTCACCACTATGAATATGAAATACCAGGTATCTGTCCTAGAATTCAGCTGCTCTTGTGCAGCTGCTGAGGTGCCAGCAACAGTGGGAGACTTCTCCCTTGGGATCCACAGCTTGAATGGTTGGGCAAAATTTTCTTGGTTCCTATTTCAGTCTCTCTGGTTCAGATGCTTTCTGGGATTTTTTGGGTCAGCTAAAAGGGTTCCCAGTCTCCTGGCAGTGGGAGTGAGGGAGGAGCCGCGCAGCGAGTACTTTCTTTGGCCACAGGAATGCAGGGAGTCACTGCTCTCTTTGGTAGCCTAAGTGCGATGGTGGCCGCCTTCTCTGGAAGGGTGGAATGCATGCTTTTCCCAGTGGTGGTGTGCGCCACTGGGGCAGCTTTCCCTGGGAACCCAGCAGTCCTTTTCCGTACCCCCAAACACTTTCCCTCCTGCGGGAGTTATTTTTGGATTTGCTTATACTGATTCGTTTCCCCTACTGACTCTGTGTCTACTGAAATCAGCCACCTTCTCTAATTCACAGGTTACCCCAAGTCAATTCTTCCTTAATTTAAAAACTTCTTTGTCCACTCACTGGCCAGGCCATCTTCTTTCTTTGTCTGCGCTGCCCCTCATCTCTGGCCCCCAAGCTGACACTCTAAGGTATTTTTCTTATGTTCACATTTCTAACTTCTGTGATTTTCTTTTTTACACTTCAATATTAAGTTTCAGTGAGTTTCCCCAGTTATCCACCTTGCTGGAAGCCATCTCCCTGCTTTATTAGTCTGGTGTTGAGAAACCGCTGGGACATGCACCTTCCCCTAGTCTGCATCGTCTCCTCCCTGTTCCTCACTTTTTAAGGGTGTATTTTGTTGACACAAAGTAATTTGTCCACATTACATCATTTTCAAAATTACTGACATACAGCCACATAGAACATTTTGATTATATCGCTAACATCGGTAGGATCTGTAATTATGTTCCCTGCTGGTGCATTTTTTTGTTCTTTTCATCCATTTTATTAGTCTCTTAAAAAACTGTGATTTATAGTTTTTTTCTTTAGTTTATGATTTTCCTTTTTATTTCTTTCTTGCAAGTTTGTTTATGTTTTTTGTTATTGCTTTTCTAATTTCTTTGGTTTGGATGCTTCATTGATTTTTATTTTCTTCTGTAAAATATAAAAAAATATATATATTTTATATTTTATTTATTTTTATGTGGTGCTGAGGATCGAACACAGTTCCTCACGCATGTGAGGCAGGTGCTGTACCACTGATCCACAATCCCAGCCCTGTAACATGTTATTTTAAAGCTATAAATTGTTTCACAGCATAGCTTTAGCTGTATTCAAAAAATAATGTTGAATTTTCATTATCACCTAATTTAAATTAGTTATAATTTCCATTGTGATTTCTTTTTGATGTTTTATTTACTATAAAAATTTTAAGTTGATTTTTATTGCATATCTTTAAGGTTTAAAATGCATTTCCAGGGGCTGGGGTTGTGGCTCAGTGGTTGAGCGCTTGCCTCACATACGTGAGGCACTGGGTTCGATCCTCAGCACCACATAAAATAAATAAAGATATTGTGTTCATCTATAACTAAACAAAATATTTTAAAAAATGCATTTCCATACATATTTAGTGAAATAATGTAACAGTCAAATTTATGTATCAACAACTTCCATAACTACCTTATTTTATGTGCATGTGTGTGTGTGTGTGTGTGTGTGTGTATTTGTTGTAAATTTGTATCTTTTCACAATTTATCCCCACTACCTCCACCTCCCCACCCTTGGCAACCACTTTTCTACTATGTTTCAATTTATTTGATTTTTTAGATTCCACATTTGCAATAATACAGAATTTTCCTTTGGGTATCTGCCTTATTCATAGCAAAATATCCTCAAATTCCATTCTCATTATTGAAAATGGTAGGATTTTCTTTTCTTTTCTTTTTTTTTTGAGAATAATGTTTTAATGTGTGTGTGTATATAGCACAATTTCCTTATCCATTAATCTGTCAGTGGACACAAGTAGTTTTCCTATCTTGGCTAACAGTGAATAAAGCTGCAGTGACTATGGTAGTGCATGTATCTCTACTAGCTACTAATTTTATTTCCTTCATACACCCAATAGAAGGATTGCTGGGTCATATGGCAGTTCTGTTTTGAATTTTTTGAGAAACTCCACACTATTTTTTATAATAGCTATATCAGTTGACATTTCCATCAGCAGCATAGGGTCCCTCTTTTCCCTACCCCCTCAACAATATGTGCTATCTCTTTATTTTTTGATAACAGCTATTCTAATAGATATGAGGTGATATATCATTGTGGCTTTGATTTACATTTAGTGATGTTGAGTACCTTTCCATGTTCTTGTTGGCCATTTGTATGTTTTCTGGGGTAAATGTCTCTTTAGATCCTTTGCCTATTTTTAATTGGGTTATTTATTTAGTTGTAAATTTTGGGTATTAATCCATGTCATGTGGTTTGCAAACTTTTTTTTATATAATCTGTTGTAAATTTTGGGTATTAATCCATGTCATGTGGTTTGCAAACTTTTTTTTATATAATCCTTTCATTTGGTTGGTTGTTTCTTTTGCCATTCACAAATTCTTCAGTATCAAAGGGTACAAAAAACATATACGAATCAGCTGTGTTTCTCTACACCAATAATGATCTATCTGAAATGCAAGTTTAAAAAATACTGTTTATGATAGTGCCAAAAATAATGAAATACTTATGATAAATGTAACCAGGGAAGCAAAAGGTCTATACACCAAAATCTATAAAGTACTGATGAAAAAAATTGTGGATTGGAATGCTAACATGTTCATACTACCCAGAGCAATATGCGGATTCAGCATAGCATCTATCAAAACTCTAATGGTGTTTTTCAACAGAAATAACAATTTTAGAATTTTCATAGGAGACAAGGACCCTAAATAGTTAAAATAATCCTGAGAAAGAAAAACAAAGTTGGAGGCACTTATATTACTAAGCATAGAAACCAAAGCAATATAGTACTGGCATAAGAGTAGACGCAGAGCAATGGAACGGAGTAACAAGCACAGAGTAAAGCAATAAGATCAAGTGATTTTCAGCAAGTCCACCAAGAAGACCCAATGGGGAAAGAAGTTTTTTGATAAACCACATTCAGAAAATTGAATATCCATGGGGGTAGGCTGAGACTGGACCCTTATCGTATACCAAACTAAAAAAATGAACTCAAAATGATTAAAGACCTAATCGCAAGCTCTGAAACGGTCAAACTCCTAGAAGAAAAAATTGAGAACAGGTTCCTAGTACACATGAAAGTTCCCCATTCTCTCCTGCATTCTGAAAGCCCTTTTTCCCCTAGGGCTGATCAATTCTGTGTCTAGCATCTTTCTCCCCAGTCATATACCAGCCTCTTCTTTGGGGCTGTAGACCTTCCCTTACGCCTTGAACCGCCAAATGTCTGGGACATAGATACGGAACTGACTCAGAACACAAAGATGAATTAAGATGGGAAAAGAAAAAACGCCAAAAACCACTAGCCCAATAAATTATTCTGATACACACAAACACACATACACACTTTTTAAATAATTTATTTAAATACATTTCAAGTCATCGTACATATATAGAGCTCAATTTTTCCATTTCTCTGGTTACAAACCAGATAGAGTCACACCATTTGTGTCTTCATACATGCACCAAGGGTAGTGATGACCCTCTCAATCAACCATCTTTACTATACCCATTCCCCTTTCCCACCCCCCACCTCCCCCATGCCGCATCCAGAGTTCCTCCATTTCTCCTATGTTCCCCATTCCCACCCCCCTTATGTATCATCATCCACTAATCAGAGAGAACATTTGGCATTTGGTTTTTTGGGATTGGCTTACTTCTCTTAGCATAATGTTCTCCAATTCCATCCATTTCCCTGCAAATGCCATAATTTGATTCTCTTTTATTGCTGAATAATATTCCATTGTGTATATGTACCACAGTTTCTACATCCATTCACCTATTGAAGGGCATCTGGGTTGCTTCCACAGTTTTGCAATTGTGAATTGTGCTGCTATAAACATTGAAGTGGCTGCTTTACTGTAGTGTGCTTTTTTTAAGTCTTTAGGGTATAGGCCAAGGAGTGGGATAGCTGGATCAAATGGTGGTTCCATTCCAAGTTTTTTAAGAAATCTCTATACTGCTTTCCAGATTGGTTGCACCAGTTTGCAATCCCACCAGCAATGTTTGAGTGTACCTTTTTCGCCGCATCCTCGCCAGCACCTATTGTTGCTGGTATTTTGGATAGCTGCCATTCTGACTGGGGTGAGATGAAATCTGAGAGTTGTTTTGATTTGCATTTCTCTAATGGCTAGAGATGTTGAACATTTCTTCATATATATATTTATTGATTGTATTTCTTCTTCTGAGAAGTTTCTATTCAGCTCCTTAGCCCATTTATTGATTGGGTTGTTTGTTTTTTTGGTGTTAAGTTTTTTGAGTTCTTTATATATCCTGGAGATCAGTGCTCTATCTGATGTGCGTGTGGCAAAAATTTGCTCCCAGAATGTAGGCTCTCTGTTCACCTCATTGATAGTTTCTTTTGCTGAGAAGCTTTTTAGTTTAAGTCCATCCCATTTATTGATTCTGGCTGTTATTTCTTGTGCTATAGGAGTCTTGTTAAGGAATTTGGGGCCTAATCCAACGTGATGGAGATTTGAGCCTACTTTCTCCTCAATTAGACGCAGGGTCTCTGGTCTAATTCCTAAGTCTTTGACCCACTTTGAGTCGAGTTTTGTGCATGGTGAGAGGTAGGGGTTTAGTTCCATTTTCCTGCAAATGGATTTCCAGTTTTCCCAGCACCATTTGTTGAAAAGGCTATCCTTTCTCCAATGAATGTTTTTGGCACCTTTGTCTAGTATGAGGTAGCTGTATTTATGTGCATTACTCTCTGTGTCTTCTATTCTGTACCACTGGTCTACATGTCTATTTTGGTGCCAGTACCATGCTGTTTTGTTACTATTGCTTTGTAGTAAAGTTTAAGGTCTGGTATTGTGATGCCTCCTGCTTCACTCTTCTTGCTCAGGATGGCTTTGGCTATTCTGGGTCTCTTATTTTTCCAAATGAATTTCATAATTGCCTTTTCTATTTCTGTAAGATAGGACTTTGGGATTTTAATTGGGATTGCATTGAATCTGTATAGCGCTTTGGGTAGTATGGCCATTTTAATAATATTGATTTTGCCTATCCAGGAACATGGGAGGTCTTTCCATCTTCTAAGATCTTCTTCAATTTCTTTCTTTAGTGTCTTGTAATTTTCATTGTAGAGGTCTTTCACCACTCTTGTTAGATTGATCCCCAAGTATTTTATTTTTTTGGAGGCTATTGCAAATGGAGTAGTTTTTCTAACTTCTCTTTCAGAGGACTCATTGCTGATGTATAGAAATGCATTTGATTTATGGATATTGATTTTATATCTTGCAACTTTGCTGAATTTATTTATCAGTTCTAGAAGTTTTCTGGTGGAACTCTTTGGATCCTCTAAGTATAGAATCATGTTGTCTGCAAATAATGATAGTTGGAGTTCTTCTGTTCCTATTCATATCCCTTTAATTTCCTTCGTCTGTCTGATTGCTCTGGCTAGAGTTTCAAGGACTGTATTGAATAAGAATGGTGAGAGAGGGCATCTCTATCTTGTTCCAATTTTTAGAGGGAATGCTTCCAATTTTTCTCCATTTAGGATGATATTGGCCTTGGGCTTAGAATAAATTGCTTTAACAATGTTGAGGAATGTTCCTACTATCGCTAGTTTCTCTAGTGTTTTGAACATGAAGGGGTGCTGTATTTTGTCAAATGCTTTCTCTGTGTCAATTGATAGAATCATGTGATTCTTATCTTTAAGTCTATTGATGTGATGGATTACGTGTATTGATTTCCGTATGCTGAACCAACCTTGCATCCCTGGAATGAACCTCACTTGATCATGGTGCACTATTTTCTTACTATGCTTTTGTATGCAATTTGCCAAAATTTTATTGAGAATTTTTGCATCTATGTTCATCAGGGATATTGGTCTGAAATTTTCCTTTTTTGACGTGTCTTTGTCTGGTTTTGGAATCAAGGTGATACTAGCCTCATAGAATGAGTTTGGAAGGTTTCCTCCCCTTTCTATTTCGTGGAATAATTTGAGGAGTATTGGGGTTAGTTATTCTTTGAAAGTCTTGTAGAACTCGGCTGAGAATCCATCTGGTCCAGGGCTTTTCTTGGTTGGAAGGCTCTTGATGGCCTCTTCTATTTCCTTGCATGTAATTGATCTGTTTAAGTCATGTATGTCCTCCTGGTTCAGTTTGGGTAGGTCATATGTCTCTAGGAATTTGTCAGTGTCTTCAGGGTTTTCTAATTTACTGGAATATAA
>PVHX01009857.1:0-73575 GCA_004024805.1 Geosciurus inauris
AAATGATCTAAGTAAGTATCCATTTCAATAATGAGCTCAGATTTTTGGTTTTCAGTCTGTTCTACTGTTTTTTGTTTGTTTTTGGTTTTGTGTTGTTGGTACTGTGAATTGAACTCAGGGGCACTCAACCACTGAGCCAAATCCCCAGCCCTATTTTGTATTTTATTTAGGGTCTCACTGAGTTGCTTAGTGCCTAATTTTACTGTTTTTAAAAGATTTTTTTTTTTTAAGAAAATGAAACTCCACAAGGTTCAGTCTTCTGTTCTACAAGTATTGAATGGATCTCAAAGTCTTACATGTTTTTGACAAACCAATAGCTCTCATTCCTCCTTAAAATGCATTTATAATCTTGTGCATACCCCAATCTTCCAGGGTTTAGGAGTGGAATTTTTTTTTTTTCTGTTTTATATATATTTTGAAGCCAGAACCGCCTTTTCAGAACCACTTTGTAGTAGATAATACCCAAACATTCAATGGTTCAGATTCTCCCTTCCAAAAACAGGCAGACACAAGCCTCTGAACTGACAGAAAAAACCAGTTACTCTTCCTTCATCTCACCACACCCAGACAGCAAGAAATATCTGTATAGCATATACATTACCACAGTAGCCTCAAAACAGGATTTACCAAGTATAAAATCACATAGGCAATATCTTCAAAAAAGTTTCTCTCCTCCTTTCATAACATAATAAAATAAAATAAATTTGTTAGTGGAATGTTTTAGATTTTCTAAGCAGCAGGTATTTTATCACTGCAGTCTACCACAAGTAACCCTACTACTATACCTTATTCATGAAACTAAATGTTGTTTTAAGAAAACAAAGAATTCATTATTTTAGTTTCAGAACTTCAAAATCAATGTATCCAAAGGAAATTTTTCAGGATGTACTTATGAATTTTCATTTTAAAAAGTATTGGAGGTGTGGGTATATGTGTATTAGTATTATTCCCCCCATAAATGAAATTAAACTATCTGTGAGCATTAATTAGAAAGATATAATTTGAAATGTGAGATTAACATACTATCAATATAATTCCCAACCACATGAAATATTCAAGAGTTTTGAAATATTCTTGTTTTCTTTTACAACATTAATATGACACTATGCAATTCTGTTAAATAAATACAGGAAATTACTCTTTCATTGAATTACTAAATTTATTTCCAATATTCTCCTAATATAGAGTATTGGAAATAACACTCTTGAGAAACCAAGAGTCCAGTGCTCCCCACTGAGTTCCAGCAATGCATTTCCTTAAGCCTAGAGGGGCAAAGAAACCTCACCCCACCCTGTACTTAGGTTTCTGTGGGAACAGGTAGCTTCAACTGGCAATAAAATCACCTCTCCTCCAGTTGGACAGGAAAATAACAAAACAAACTAAACACTCTGCTCTAGTTATTTCTCATTGGACATCCCCAAAGCCAAGTCAATGTCCCACTGCCCCGAGTGATTTTGCAAGGAAGATGCTCCTTTTGCTTACAAACACACAAAGGGATTTTCTCTGGAAGTTTGCAACAGCCTCACAAGCAATGAGATAACTGTCAAGGAAGAGCTTAGTGCTGATTTTTAATCCGAGAAACTGGCAACTGCCAAAGGGAATATCTGTGCCTTTTTTTTTTTTTTTTGGTACTGGAGATTGAACTCAGGGGTACTCGACCACTGAGCCACATCCCCAGCCCTACTTTGTGTTTTATGTAGAGACAGGGTCTCACTGAGTTGCTTAGCGCCTCGCCCTTGCTGAGGCTGGCTTTGAACTTGCAATTCTCCTGTCTCAGCCTCCCTAAGTGCTGGGATTACAGGCTTGCGCCACCACGCCCGGCTCTATGCTTTTTTTTACAGTAAATGTGCACCAGGCACCACCCTTTGTTCGAAACTAATTAGCACCGTGCATCTCTCTCCACCCCTACCTATTTCCTCATTCTCTTCTCCTTTGTACTCAGAGTAAAGGCACTCTTCCCACATGTACTGCTTTTACTAACCCTGATTTTGACCTATTTCTGCCTGAATTCTTATTTTCTAAAACACCCTTGGAAATTATCAATTAGTCTCGCTCCAAAGAAAACCTTTTTAGAATAATTTAAAACAAAAAATGCTACTTTGATCAAAATATGTTCGATTGTATAAGATTAAACATCTATCAACTTGCAACTATTGCCCATAAAAATGGATAGGAAAAAGGGCCCTAAATACTATTTAGTGCATTGAGACACTATTAAAAACAATCCTAAATGACATTTTATCATTTCTCCCATTTATTTATCTTTTTTTCCATTGAAGTGTCTCTAATACCATGGTAACTCATTCTTAGTGAAAAGATACACTTTAGAAGGAAAGTAAACACTTTTTTCCCAAAATCTAGACAAGGAGTAACTCAAATAAAGATATTTTATATTTGGATAGCATTCTAGTGATACTTCATTTTTACAGACTGCCTATAATTTAATCTTTCAAATAATCACATAGGCAGGCAAGACAAGCCTCACTACTTGGATTTGAAAACCAGAATCATCCAAATCATGTGATCTGACACAGTATTCTAGTACTTTGACTATAATACATTTTGCCTTTTCGAGCATTCATAGCAACTCAAATTTTCCTAGCAACAATCCATCCCCATAAATAATATATAAGGGGTATTAATTTTTTTAAATTTTTTGTAACATTTTTAAACCAGTAAGGAAGATGCTAAATATAAATTCAGCCCAAGAACCAGAGAACCTAAAGGATATGTCTTCCCAAAGATTGTTACCAAAGATTGTTACAAGTGTATGCCCCAGAGTCTGCCCTTTATTTGGGCAGACATGAGTCTATATGCTTTTTATTAAGGGGAAGGCTTGAGGAAAGAGTCATCATGAGTTTACCAGAGCATGCCAGTTTGTGACCCCATTCCAAAGACTCACATGGAAAGAAAGCGAGAATCTCAGCATGAAGGTCTGTGTACAAGAAAGGTAATTTCTACTCTCCCTTTCCACTCTCTAACCCCAGTCACTGGCAACAGCATTGATATAAGAGCTGATCAAAAATTTAGAAGGGCACTGAACGCAGCCAAAATGAAGGGTCTGAAATAGCTGGGGAGTTTTCTCTATAAACTTTCATGTGACCACATTGTGGCCGCTACATTTCATGACATATCCATTTTTATAAGTGTGTTTATGAGTACAAAGAGGTAGCCACCACTGCTTTGCCTTGCCAGCTTGGACTGACTGCTGCTATTTTAACCACACGGCCCTGTAGAAAGACCATGGCCAACAATTCCAAATTCCTGAGGGACCAATATCTCTTTCTACCGATAAAATGGAATGACATATTTAGGAATTTGCTATTTAAGACACTATCGACTTGTGGGGGGTTTTGTTGTTTGTTTTGAGTAACCTCTTAAAGGACCCAAGTTCCATTTCCCCACTCCTACCCCCAAGGGTGACTGACCCCAGGAGTGAAAAACTATCCTGAAGAAAAGCCTGGACAGCCAGACATCAACAACCAACATACCCAAAAAAGGAAAGTCTCAGGGCTCAGCCAATGATCCCATCAGGTCAAGAATATCACTTTTCCTTAAACACTAATAATGAAAAACAATATGAACAGCCACAGAATGAGGGCAGCCCAAGAATCTGGCACCTCAAGAACTCAAAGACTAGCCGGGCGTGGTGGCGCAAGCCTGTAATCCCAGCGCTTAGGGAGGCTGAGACAGGAGAATCACGAGTTCAAAGGCAGCCTCAGCAACAGCAAGGTGCTAAGCAACTCAGTGAGACCCTGTCTCTACATAGAACACAAAATAGGGCTGGGGATGTGGCTCAGTGGTCGAGTGCCCCTGAGTTCAATCCCCATACCAAAAAAAAACAAAAACAAAAACAAAAAACTCAAAGACTTATCTAAAGTTCACTTTTAGAAGAAGGAAAAATGTCCTATCTTTATGAAAAGTCATACCCTAAAGTAAAAAGGAATTCTTTTTCAAAAGACTTTTTGAAAAGTCATACCCTAGAGTAAAAAGGAA
Organism: Geosciurus inauris; assembly: GCA_004024805.1. Taxonomy (NCBI): domain Eukaryota; kingdom Metazoa; phylum Chordata; class Mammalia; order Rodentia; family Sciuridae; genus Geosciurus; species Geosciurus inauris. The sequence continues at coordinate 3,997 of PVHX01009857.1, forward strand.
TTCTTTTTCAAAAGACTTCTCAAAATACTTCCTTCTAACCTGCTTTAGGAACATGAGCTATCCTAACTTCAAGTGAATGCCTACCCATTTCTTGGTCCTTCCATTCTTTCATGACTGCTCTGAGTGTGGTTTAGTTAGGTTGTCTTAGATAATATCAGATCAACCCTGTTCATTCTTTAATATCTCTTACTTGCCTCAGGCTAGTACTGCTTTTCAGATTTACCCTCTACCTCATCCTGGTCATTCAGCAATGTCCCACATCAGGGGTCTTGATACTTGGGAAAATCCTCAAGTAAAGAATTGTTAAAACATTTGCCAAAATTCTGCAAGCTGACAAATTATCCTTCTTTAGTTTATTGAATATTGTCAGAGGACATGAGACTCCTGGGTCAGAGACAAAGAACTTTATAACTCATGGCACAATCTAAGGAGGCCTCACAGCTTCACTGAGCTTAAATGGTGACAATGAGACTGTCCTATACATACCTGATGCAATAGTGTCATAAGAAGAGGGAAATAAGTACAAATGTCCTTCAACTGAAACAAACATGACATATTGGGGAAGGAAAGGATAATTTGGCTGTTGTAAGAAGCAGCAAGGGAGAGAATAGTACCCGATGAGTTTAGAGTAGACTAGATGATGTAGAAATCTATAAGCTTTAGCAAGGAGTTTGAATTTTATTTGAGGTATAATACTATGTCTTATAAGCTGTCATTTTTTTTTAAACAAACAAGAGCTTGCTATAGAGAAACCTATTCCTTAAGATGGTTTACATATTGAGGTTCTACATAATCAATCAGAGGGGAATTCACATAAGCCACATCTTCACACCTGCTACATCTGGGCCCATGGACTCCTCCTTCTACTGTTACTGTGGATGAAATGTCCTCCCTGAGACAAACCCTCCATAGTTGCATTTCATGTCTACCAATCTCTCTCTTAACAACATCCTTCCAACTATTTTTCCCTCTCTTTTCCTCATCTCAATTTTATCCTTCTACAGGTTTGTACCCATCACCATCAAATATATAGTCATTTCTTCAGTTAAACACACACACATACATATATCTGTACATAAAACATCTCTTGGCCCCTATATCCCTCTCCAGCTACCATGCCATTTCTCTTTTAGATTTTATAGCAAGACTTCTCATAATATGTGTCTATAATTATTGCTTTAATTGCTCTCTTATCATTCTCTCCTAAACTTTCTCCGATCAAGTTTCCACCCCTACAGCTCCCATAGAATGCCTCTTATTCGGTTACTTGACCCATCTATAGCACATACTGTTGCTTGTCCAGGCTACAGGCACTTCTTTCTACCAACTCCTTTGCTCATAAAACAGCTGTGTGCTTCAGAGGACTGGGACCTTTCTTTCTTTCTTTTTTTTTTTTTAATATTTATTTTTTAGTTGTAGGTGGACACAATAGCTTTATTTTTATTTTTATGTGGTGCTGAGAATCGAACCCAGTGCCTCCCGCGTGCTAGGCGAGCACGCTACCACTGCGCCATAACCCCAGCCCCGGACTGGGACCTTTCTTTCACCAAAGGTTGGAAATCATGATTAGTCTCTGATTTTCATGCTACCACCACTGCCCTTATTGCCTCACTGGCTTAGGAAAGATAGATGTGAGTCACCAAATCCCAGGGAGCTTTTGCTCTTTTTTTAGTGGCAGGTTGGGTGAGGAGTAGCGAGATTGAACTTGGACACTCAGCTACTGAGCTACAACCCCAGCTGTATTTTGTATTTTATTTAGAGACAGGGTCTCACTGAATTGCTTAGCACCTCGCTTTTTGCTGAGGATGGCTTTGAACTCACCATCTCCTGCCTCAGGCTCCCAAGCCACTGGGATTACAGGCGTGCGCCACCACACCTGGCAAGCTTTTGTTCTTATAATAAAGTGAATGTACTAGTGAGTTAAACTATTCCCCTGATAATGAATTGTTAAACTGATTCCAATTTAGAATTAATCACTAATCAGACAGTGACATTTTATTGACCATAAGGGTTCTGCTTCCATCCACTTTGTTGATGGGGCAGGGTCCTGGGAGTCATCCTTGGAATACTTCCATCCTTCTACCCTCATTCTACCCTCTTCCATGTAATTATCAATTGTTGCCTTTTAGCCCTCAACTCAAGTTCACTATTGACTCCTATCATCCACTCTTGTAGGAGATACTCAGTAATTATTTGTTGAAGACAGGAAAGCAGACAAAAAGAAAGGAGGCTCTCTGTATACTGTATTAAGATGTGAAAATGTTTCACATGCAGAATGGGGTTGCATTCAGACATATTATTCCTCCTAGGCAAATGCTGTCATCTGTGTTTTATTATTATTTTAAACAATAGAAACCAGTTTTGTATTACTTATAAAAACAGAAGAGGATTTCCTAGACAAATACTGAAGCATTTCACAGAGTCAAGGGGAGAAATGAACAACCAAACTTCAGGGCAGCAGGGACTAGGGCACAAGTTTATAGGCCTCATTTTGGGGCATTTGTATAAATGCAACAGGTCTCCAATGCCCTTAAGTGCTTCTCTCTTAAAAGTTTCAAAATTGTCAGAAAAACTGTGATTGGCCCCAATTATGTCAACTGTTGCCCACACCTGGATTGATCAGCTTTGGCTGTTACATAGTATAGACAAGGCTACTCTTGTGTTTTGATCCATTCCCAGAAGACCAAAGAGGCACCCCCAATGACATCTCCTCTAGATAAGGACAGGGAGACATTTACATTGCCCAGCAAATGTGTCAGAGCAAGGGGAGTGGAAGATTCTGTTAACAAGTATTCTAATACAAACTTTTCTTTATATTTATTATTTTCTACATTTATAGGTATATATAATATACTATCTATAAAATTTAATTTATACTATGAAAATTTTCAAACATAAAATTAGAGAGAAAAGGACAATGGCCACAATGTACCCACCAACCAGCTTCAATAATGATCAGTATTTTTCTAATTCTTATTTTATTTTCTCTATACCCCCAAATTTGTTTCTAGGGTGTTATAATAAATGCTAGATATCATATCATTTCACCTTATAAATACTTCAGTATATTATATAAGTAATTTTGAGATTATAACCACAATATTGTTATCATACTGCAGTATCAATTATTCTTTAATATTAGGGATTATTGGTATATATATCCAGGTGCACAAGACTTGTTCTCAGTTACCAAAAAGCTCAGAACTTAGAAGGAAGGATAATACCTTTATTTAAATAGAAAGTAGGATGAAGTGCCATGGGATAATGAGAGGAGACACTCAAATGTACAGATGGGTGCATGGATTTTATATGATTGTGCAGACATGTTATTAAGCTATCTCTAAAGCTCTATAGACAAATCTCCCTCATTCATTCAATTACCTTCTGTTTTCAGAGAATCCTATTATGATAGTTTCCAGCTATGTTGACATATTTCCTTGTTAATCCAATCTAAACTGACTCTAAGAGAAAAATTAGAAAATTTTCAAGAAATATTCTTGGTATGCCTCAAAAAGTGTATACTTTCTACTAATACTTAGAGAATACTTTACAAGAGAACTGTACAATTATTGCCAAATTATCATTGTCAATTTGGGTATTTCTCTTATTTGAAGGGGCATGAATATAAAAATCCTATATCTTAACATAAAATATCCAATGAATAAATTCCCTAACTGAAAGAGAAAGCTCCTTTTTAAATATCATAAAAGCAGTAATATTTTAAGATAATCTTATTCATCTATAAAAACAAGAATTATCTAGAGATCATATATTCTTGACATATAATAGTACAGGAATCTTTCTTATTACTTTATCACTACTAGAAAAAATGTGGAGTCAGTGTAACTATCTTTGATAGTCACATATTTAATTCACACTCTCATTTACATAAAGACTATGATAGTTCAAAGAGTTCCTGAGCAAATTTTAGCTTGTATGGGAGGGCTGAGTCAATTAAGCTCTTTGTGTTAGAATGAATAGGGCTGGTTAATAACAGATCATCAACTCATTGGGCAGGAAACATCTTTGTTATATAAACAAGCTTATAGAAGTATAGTGCTGACTAAGACATTTGGTTTGGTTCACAGATCACTGACTGTCATAATTTAACATTATATGTAGTTTCCTCAGGTAATCTCCCAGAAGTTTGTAAGGATTTTTTTTTTTTTTCTGAGAAGTAAACATTTACATTAAATTAGAATACATTTTTGCTCTAAAATAACAAAAATAAAATGCAAACTATTCTTTCCAGAGTCATGGCCACCTCCAGTGTCATTCACAATTACAGACAGATAGAGATGAGTAAAGAGAGAGTTTAATGGAGAGACTGGTATGGGCAAGTTTAAGGAAATAAACACATATTAGTAAAGCAGCCCAAGGCCAAAATAACTGGTAGTCATCACCATCTCTAAATCTGAAGGTGGATGGTATGCAGGCAACTGGAAACTGAAAAGGGTTGTACCTGTGAGCATAGGAAAAGGACAATCAGAAGGACCTATGGATATAGTCGTGAGTTGCTACACAGAGGGAGCACCACTCCTGCCCCTCAGACTTCCTTCCACTCACTGCTTCCTCTTGGCAGTACTCAAGTGAAAGCCAGAGGGAAAAGGAGTGAGTTGATAACACAGTCCACAAATGTCGGCCAGAGCAAGCGAGAGATGAATGGAGAGTGGATCTGGAAAGCCAATGGGAAATCTCCAACATACACCGCTTCTACCATTGTAATTCAAGTTTGACCAGATTGCATATTTTTCACCAGTTTCTCTTATCCCCCTGGTGGCTGGACCAAAGAAGCAATCTAACAGATTGTAGGATTCAATTAAGCTCTCATAGAAATAATAAATTATTATTATTTTATTATTCATAAATTCTGCCCCCAAAATCATTATATTAGTTGGAAGCTAAGATAAATACATGAGGAATAAATATGAGAGAATATACAAGAAGTTATATAATAGAAAGGATTGAAAATTTGGCCTCAGGCAGGACAAAGTATTGCCTTTAGAAGGTCTTGGGTGTAAGTTGCAGTTTTTGCAATTGTTATAGATAATGCAGGAAAAGGAAATGGCAGAGTAAAGATGTTATTTGAGAGTAACAGTAAACTAACATCTTAGAAATATTCTGGTAGCACCCTGGAACTTTGCCCAGCCTATGGAGCTGGGTAACCTCTTCCAGAAATAAACAGGAAGTTAAGAAAGGAGAAATTGCTTATTGTTTTCACTCAGTCATTTCTAAGAGGAGCAAAGAATTACAGTCATCATAATAGCAATTTTCAATATTGAAAGGCAATCACATCAAAGCCTAACCCAACATTAGTTGGTAGAAGCTAGCCTCCCCCCCTGAAATGGTTAAGATACTTCCTTATCATGCAAGTGTCTATTAATTCTTCAGGACTCCACTTTTAAACATGAACCCTACATTACTGAACATTTTAGGCAAATCTAGATCCTCCTCTGAATTTTAATCTGCTAAAGGATTTAAAAGGGTTACTTCAAAATTACACCCTGGTTCACATAATTATGTCTGAAGAAGTTACATGATTATTTTCTTTTATTTCTTAGTTTCAGTGTAAAAATTTTATAAATGATACATACAAATAACATTGTTCAGGTTCAAAAGTATGACCCAGACAAAACTTTTCAGGGCAGATTCTCTAAAAGAGAAAAACAAAAATTTATAATTATTGTGACTTCTGAGACAATAATAAAATTTGAACATGTAAAAACTTTTAATCTAGCAATGAAAAAAACCCCTCTTCTCCCATTAAATATCTCATCCTTTTTGTAGCCAACCAGCATTCATTTATCTTTCATGGATTTTTCCATAGCAATAATTAAGATCATAATTTTTCTGTTTTCTAACCATTCCTATGGGATCTAATGACTTCCTAACTTATCAAGTCATCACTGAGCCTGGTTAATTTTGAGAGAGGGAACAGGAGTACCTACAGAGAGATGCTCTATGCTTGATCTCAGTCAAAAGGTCAAAAAGTGAAGAGAGAGAGCTGCTCTAAAAATACCTTTTTATTTGAAATGTAATCATGATGAAACAGAAGAGAATGTATTCTGGAATTTCATAGAGCAAAATAATCTAAGTAGGATAAGGAGCTAAATACAATATGAAGGAACCATACTTTTTACCTCAAATATCCACTTAGCTTTTTAGAAAACATTACAATTTGGATGGAAAAATAGGGATGAGGGGCTGGGTTTATGGCTCAGTGGTAGAGTGCTCACCTAGCACGTGGGAGGCACTGGGTTCAGTCCTCGGCACCACATAAGAAAAAAGATATTTTGTCCACCTACAACAAAAAATAAATATTTTTTTAAAAAAAAGAAAGAAAGAAAAATAAGGATGAGAGAGAGGGTAAAATAGCTGCAGCCTTATCCAGTTTTCTATTTGAATCAGGTTTATGGCTGGTTTGAATACAGAATTAATTGCTTAAGTTAGGCTGGGGATTAGTTCAGTGGTAGAACACATGCCTCGCCTGCAGGAAGCCCTGGGTTCCATTCTCAGCATGGGGTGGTGGGTGGAAATTATTCATTTAAATCAAGTAAAAAGCCATGAATTTCCAAAGCAGTCTGGAAAGAAATCAGAAGTGTTCAGCAAATGTTTATTGAGTGCCTGGTCAGGACTAGACATTTTTGTTGTTTCTCTCCCTGCCTGTATATTCTAATTGGGGATATAAATACATTGTTAACATTACACATGTTATATGCTAAAAGGGAAGCAAAAAGTTAACATTTAGTGACAGGTCACACACATCACACACAGAATTGTCCTTAATCTTCACAATGATCCTATCACCTAGGTACTATTCAATAAACATTAGATATGGGAACCCAAGGTCAGAGACACTCAATGAATCACCAAGGTTACCCCACTCACTAATGAGTGTTGGGAATATCTCTCTGACTCTAGAGTTTTTTCTCTTCTTTCTACACAAGATTTTGCTTGCACACACACACACACACACACACATCAACATGGAATTGTTATTCAAACAATGTGTTTCCATGGAAACCCCGCATAGAAGAAGAAGAATAAAGTTACTTTGGTGTAGGGGGGAGGAAATCTTTTCTCACCCACCACCAGGTTCTTGACTGAAGCCCTATATAACAAAAGACAGATTAAAATAGTGAAGTCCACAAATATATTTAATGCAAATTTTAGGTGCCAGTAGAGCCTTGAGAAATGAAGACCCAAAGAAATAGGGAATCTGTATTTTATAGAGTGGATTGTGCCAAAGAAATGGTAGGAACACAAATAGTGTCATATAAAGTTATAAACTGAGGGGAACTTAGTAAAGCCTGTTTGTTCAGATTCCTGATATGTCCTATAGAGATCAAACTTTTTTTTAAAGAAAAACCAAATGCTAAGCTTTTGTAATGACACGAATTATTATTACATAAATTGATGTCCATGTTTCTGTTAATTAGAGCTCTTTCTCAGAGGAGAAAAATATGATCAACAAATATATGAAAAAATTAACAAATATCTGAAAAAATGTTCAACTTCTCTAGTAATTAGAGAAATACAAATCAAAACTAAGATTTCATCTCACTCTAGTCAGAATGGCAATTATCAAGAATACAAGCAATAACAAGTGTTGGCGAGGATATGGAGAAAAAGGCACACTAATACATTGCTGGTGGCACTGCGAATTGGTACAACCAATCTGGAAAGCAATATGGAGATTCCTTAGAAAACCTGGAATAGAGCCACCATTTGACCCAGCTATCCCACTCCTCGGTCTATACCCAAAGGACTTAAAATCAGCATACTGTAGTGACAGCCACATCAGTGTTCATAGCAGCTCAATTCACAATAGCTAAACTGTGGAACCAATCTAGATGCCCTTTCACACATAAATGGATAAAGAAAATGTTGTACATATACACAATGGACTATTACTCAGCATTAAAAGAGAATAAAATTATGGCATTTGCAGGTAAATGGGTGGAGTTGGAGAATATCATGCTAAGCAAAGTAAGCCAATCCCAAAAAACCAAAGGCCAAATGTTCTCTTTAATAAGTGGATGCTGACCCATAATGGGGGTTGGGATTTGGGGAGAATGGATGAACTTTGGGCAAAGGGGAGGAAAGGAGGGAGAGGGAGCATGGGGGCAGGAAAGATGGTGGAACAAGATAGACATTATTACCATAGGTACATGTATGACTGCACATGTGGTGCAACTCTACGTCATGTACAACCAGAGAAATGAAAGTTGTGCTTCATTTGTGTACAATGAATCAAAATGCATTCTGCTATCATGTATAATTAATTAGAACAAATAAAAAAATAAATAAAAATAAATTAACCTCTTGTAATGGAGACAATTTGTTTAAACCATGAATAAGGAAAGTTAGCTCTTGCTATAGTATTATTTCATATGCAGAAAATTCACTTTATTACTTTAGTTCTAAACTAAAAAGGAAATATGCTGATTTTTTTCAAAAGTTTTCACTTATAGTAAGATCAGGCATGCTACTTTTAAACACACAAAACAAGTAGTCACTCCCCACTGATGACAAGATCATTCAGGAAGTAATGTGGGCTAGATGAAGGGCCCTGGAGCTGAGTGTCTTCATCTCCCCAAGATCAGCTCTTTCATTTCTTTCATAGTAATAAAAATCTATACTCTAGCATTCTTATTGTGGCTTTATGAAGTATAATAGTGGATAGAAGTGTATCAAGTGCATTATGTGATTTCAAGTTGTTACTTTTTATCTGAATCTTGTAAATGTTTGGGCAAAACTATTTTATGGTATTGTTTGACAGATATTTCTACAATAAAGTAGTCACTGAGGGAAAAAAAGGAAAAGAAAAACCAAATGCCAAGCTTTTGCAATGCCAAGAGTTATTATTATGTAAATTGATGTCCATGTTTCTGTTAATTGGAGCTCTTTCACAGAGGAGAAAAGTTTTCATCTTTGACAATGGAGATTAAACCAATTTAAAATACACAATAACACTCAACAAAATAGCAAAATGTGTGTTCCTGTAATTAACATATTTCAGTGACCCTGTTTTCTATATTGTCAATATACACTGTTTCCATAATTTGTGTTTCTTCTTTTTGCCATTTAATAATATAAAGTAATTCAGTATTTTTGTCTTTCAGTAAATAGTAAATATCCCATCATTGGCTAAAATGTGTACAAAATCAAACAGAACTCCAACAGAAAAATAAATCGACATTTAGCACTATTAGAAATTCCTCCAGCCGGGCACAATGGCACACGCCTGTTATCCTAGCACTTTGGGAGGCTGAGAAGGGAGGATCGTGAGTTCAAAGCCAGCTTCAGCAACAGCGAGGCTCTAAGCAACTCAGTGAGACCCTACCTCTAAATAAAATACAAAATAGGGCTGGGGATGTGGCTCAGTGGTCGAGTACCCCTGAGTTCAATCCTCGGTACAAAAAAAAAACAAAAACAAAAAAACAAATTTCTCCCACGTTGACATGTAAAGCTGCGATTTTAAACAAACAAACAAACAAAAACAAAAACTCTTGGCTAATTTAATCTAGCCTTAATCCTAAATACCTAAACTTAGTACTTAAGACAAACTTTAGTAATCTGATACCCCTAAAACTAAGGAAATTTCCTTGTGCTCAGCAATATTATCTAACCTCTATGGCTGGACTTGTGACCCATTGGACATTGGTTTGGCCAACTGGGACAAGGGCCCCTGAACCCCTCCCTGCTAGAACTGGGACTATGGTATTCTTCCTGGTCCCTCTACAAAGAAAATAGAATTGCTGGGGGAGTTCCCACACACAGAGTAAGCCTTTCCAAACCATGAATGCTATTTCTAGCCAGATTATTTGAGTATCCTCATTTACCATGATAATCTTACTGCTGTTGAATAGGTAGGATAGTCATATAGTAAGACACAGCAGGTAGGTAGGGCAACAGGCCCCAAATGGATATCTCTGTAGAAACATTCCAAACATCCCAACCACCAAAACCCTCTGACTCAGAAAAGTGGGAAAAGGAAATGCAGAATGGACCTGAGTGGAAGCTACAGATAATTTCAAACTCAACAGCTTAAAGGGCACAACCAACCAGTATGTTGTAGCCTAATCGATGAACAAGTCACCTTCCACATACTTAATTGTCATAAAAGTTAGGCAACACCCCGAGCCATGTAGATAAAAGACTTCTAGGCCAAATCTTTCCTTGGCAACCCTATACTAGGACCCCTCTACTTCAGCAAGAGCCTGTTTCGTTTCTTCTTTTCTCTCTTGAATATATCTTTTTCTTTCACACTCTTGGTTTTCTATAGATTGATTCTCTGAGATCATAAGACAAGAACCTGGAGAGGAATCACTGGTGCTCTGCTGCTGAGCAGTATCACTAGCAGGCATGGCCTGCTGTAAAGCAAAAGAGCTGTAACACAAACGAGCGGGCCTGCCCTCTGCGATACTAACAGCAGAAAATCCAGTTTCCCTGTGCTCATAAAAAAGACCACCATCTGGGGCAGCGATTGTGGCTCAGTGGTAGAGTGCTTGCCTAGCATGTGTGAGGCACAAGATTCAATCCTCAGCACCACACAGAAATAAATAAATAAAATAAAGGTACTGTATCCATCTATAACCAAAAAATTTTTTAAAAAAACAAAAACAAAAAACCAACTTCCACCTGCATCCTTCTTGTAACTTCCAACCACTCTTTATCTGGCTTCCTTCTCTATTTAATGGCAATTACCCTGAGACTGCGGCAAGTGTCATAAAATCAGATGACTGGTCACTGTGCACTCTAAAAAAGGAAAAATGTTGGAGGTTTTTTTTGTGTTAATGATCATTAGCATCTAAATGAGGCAAAGGTGTAGGGCAAGTAGGGATAGGAGCAAAAATGGCAAAATCACCACTATTTATATCTTTGAACAACATATGTAAAATATTCAACCCTTCAAACACTACTACTCTAAACATTTTTGCAATGGGAATGACTTTATTATTAATGGCCAAGAAGTGATGATATGCTTATTTTCCTGAGATACAATTTTGTATTCAGTATAGCTCATCTAACTCTGCTTTAAAGTGTACAATTCAGTGGTTTTAATATATTCACAAGATTGTATAGCCATAATCACTAATTATGAAAATTTTCTTTGCTCATTTTCTGTATTACCCACCACAGCTATTCTCCATTCCTTCTTCTCCCAACCTCTGGCAATCACTAATTCATCTATCTTCATGCATTTCATATTCTAGACATTTCATATAAATGGAATCATACCACATGGCCTTTTAAGTTTAACTTCTTTCATTTGTTATAATGTTTTTAAGATCCATTCATGTTGTATCATGTATCAGTACTTCATTCATCATATAACTAAACAATATTCCATTGGGTGAATAAGCCACAGTTGTTCAACCATCCACCAATCAATAGATTGCTAGGTTGTTTCCATTTTGGAGCTATTGTAAATAAGAATGGTATTATAATATTTGTGTACAGGATTTGTGTGTGTATGTGTGTTAGTTTATGTTTTGGGGTTTTTTTTAGGCATTGAGTTAGGATTGGAATTTCTAGGTCAAATGGTAGGTAATTCTATGTTCAACTTTTTGAGGAACTATCAAACTGTTCTCCAAAGTGGTTAATTGCTTGACTAATACATAGTTTGAATTGTGGTCTGTGCAAAATGAGTCTGAAATGCCAAATATGGCAGAAAAGGTAGGAGCCTGGGTCACTGGTGACAGCATAGAGTTGCCACCCTAGCCCTTGGACAGCACATCACCAGACTTCTTTCATATAGGGAAGAAAAATCTTTGGTCTTATTTGGATTATTTGAGTGAATATTACAAATATATTTCTCTTATTAAGCCAAAGCTAATCCCAGTTAATACAATATCCTAAGTGCATAAATCTTTCTATTAGCCTTTCTCAAATGGACAGATGGTCATTTGCCCAGCAACTGTGGACTGGGAAATTATGCTGTACTTTTCTCCTTATTAAATTATACATTTCCTAGCCGGGCACGGTGGCTCAAGCCTGTAATGCCAGCACTTAGGGAGGCTGAGACAGGAGAATTGCGAGTTCAAAGCCAGCCTCAGCAATGGCGAGGTGCTAAGCACCTCAGTGAGACCCTGTCTCTACATAAAACACAAAATAGGTCTGGGGATGTGGCTTAGTGGTCAAGTGCCCCTGAGTTCAATCCCCAGTACCAAAAAAAAAAAATTATACTTTTCCTAATTCTTCCTACCAAAAAGACCCCCAAACAATGGACAATCTAGTAGCAATCACTCCCTAGCACCTGTTAAAATGAATAAGAGTAACTTGGAAAATGGGCCAACACTAGATCTGGATCAGGAAATATACAAAATGTGCCTTTTTCCTTGTGCTAGGAAGCAAGGAATTTATCAGAGACTAATGGAGTTCACAAAAGACACAGGAGCCAACTTAAGTGATCTCTTAAAGGCCAAAGATGGGATAGGTTAAGTGTCAAAAATTGTTTTCAATTTTTTTTGTAGATGAACTTTTATTTTATTTATTTATATGTGGTGCTGAGAATTGAACCCAGTGCCTCACACATGCTAGGCAAGTGTTCTACCACTGAGCTACAACCCCAGCCCTGTTTTCAATTATTAAAATATAATACATATGCAAAAAAATCTTTCATGATGATGCTAGAAGAAAATCATCTCATTGTCTATCATTAGAGGTGACTGATCACACATGAATATACTAATCAGTCCTGATATTGAAAAAATAAAACTATCAGCCAGTATGAGCCTAATAAGAAACAGGGTAGGCATCACCTGTGAAATATTTTCAGCCCAAAAAATAAAACCTAGCTTAGCTTAAATCTCAGTTTAGTCAAGGCAATGCCCTAACAGAGCATGTAGAATAAACCATGAACAGTCAATCAGCCAAATCCAGAAGGTGTAAAATCCTTTTTAAGCATAACTCAATTTTTTTCAACAATGACATAATAATTTAAAAAATAAAAATAATTTTAAAAAATAATAAATAATATATATGATAAATATGGAAGGGATCAATATAATAATAGATTATAAGAGATTTAGCAACCAAATAAGCAAACTAATTTAGCTCCTGATTCGAAAACTTGAGAAAATCAGAGAAATATGATTCTGTTCCATGTATAACCAAACACAATAGGTTAACTTTCTGCTGAGTGCAAAGCCAATAAGTACAACCAGGAGATGAGAGAGTAGAGAGAGTTTATTACTTATGGCCTGGAAGAATACTGGAGATAGCTCTCAATGCAGCGTTCTTCCTGAACAAAGATAGCAAGGGGCTTTTATTGGAAAATGTATGCCTATTCATACAGGAAAAGCTCATCATCACATTTAGAGTTGGACACACTCCTGAGTTTGCTCAGTTCACAATCAAATGTCACATTTTTTTTTTAAAGTGAATGCAAATGCTTCTGGATGGAGAATTTAATATTATGATGAAAAATAATTTCATCAGTGACTTGACCATTTTGAATTAATGGTTCCTTATAAGTTTCTCTGAAGGACTTTAGCTGAAACAACAACAATAGCAAGAAAACTTTGAAGGTACATTGAGTCTTTTGTAGGGTTAGCAGCTTATCCCTGAGTCAGTATAGAAGCTTGTCCCTAATACTGCCTGCCTAGAGGCTACCACAGGCCTATAAGGTGATATTACAGAAGTTGTTGTTAATTGCATGTGATATATTGGTACTGCAGTTATTTTAAAATGGTAGTGACTCATTCTAAAATATTTATGAATGAAATTATACTTTGTCTAGGATTTGCTTTATAATACTCCTGTTAAAGCAAGAAGGGAAACTAGATTGGCAAAATGTTGATAGTTGTAGAAAATGGGCAAAAGACACATGGGATTCATGATAGCGATATCCTTATTTTTGTGTGTGTTTAATATTTACCATAATAAAGAACTGGAAAAGGAGAAGGAACAGGGCAAAAGAATAAAAAGATGACAACTTCTGATACTGCCTCCTCTTTCTTATTTCTCCTTCTTCATAAATGGTAGATGACTATGGAGCTTACGTTGCAGCCACCTTTAGGTTGCTGCAAGTCAAATACACTATGAAAATGAAAAATGACAGAAGAATGGCAGACAGAAAGATAAAAAGGAAATGCTAAGCTGTGACGTCAAGTCATTACTCACCTGTGGACACCATTTTGTTGAGACACTTCAATCCCTGCATGTGTAAGCCCCTGTGAGTTGAGTTTTCCGTTCACTGCAGTCTCCCACTGTGATTACTAACACAATTTGGCCAGATTGACATTTGGGGCTCTTCATGTACCCTGTATAAGCCTGGCCGGAAAGACCCATATTAAGAAAAAATAGTATTACTGCTTTACAATAAAGTCAGCTGGCAAAATCAACAGACACAAAATAACATTAAAAAAATATATTTTTAGTTGTGGATGGACAAATACCTTCATTTTATTTATTTTTATGTGGTGCTAAGGATTGAACCCAATGCCTCACACATGCTAGGCAAGTGTTCTCCCACTGAGCTACAACTCCAGCCCACAAAATAACATTTTAATCATCTTTTAAAATGTAATCTCTTATTGCATAAAAGAGAAAATACTGGAAGGTAAAATAAAAGATTTTACCTTCTGTCAGTTATTTTGTGGCAATTTACTGGAGTAGTTGGAACAAATGAGGCCCTGCCTGTCACTATCTCAATGGCCGTGAAAGTAAATCAGCTCTTCTGTTGTTTCATCATACACCGCTGATGAGGGTACAAAAGTTGTAAGCAGATATACTATAATTCCTGCGTAAAAGTACATTTGGATCAATGTGGATATTAAGATCACATTCTAAGTTCATGCAGTGGATCAATTTCAGTGTCTTTCTATACCTTAAGCAGAACCCAGTGACTAAGTCTGTCTTCATACCTACTGTGGCAGAAAATCTCATTTATTTCATGAAATTTGAATTGGTACTTACTGCTATTTAATACACCAAGACAATAGAAACCTTTCCCTCTGTTAGGTTTAAAAATGACTTAATAGAAAAAAGATCACATTAAACCCTCTACTAAATGTTTGTGCCACTGGGTCAGTGGGGGTGGTTATTAGGCCTTTGCTGATTTCTTTCATGTCCTAAATTTGCTTCTATTTTCATGATTCCATTGACTTCTGGATTTCACAAGTACACAAATGACTTAACACCATACAAATGACTCTGCATTAGTCAAAACTTCAATAAAGTTCTACATGGTGACTTTGAAGAAGTTCATTACAAAAGGACAGGTATAATTTACAGTTCAGTAGTAAGGACATGAATAAAGGAATTGAATTTATATGACCTGAAAAAAAGATGGCTTAAAGAGACACTGAATCTGTTTAAGTTTTTTGAGTCTGAAAAATATTTCCATATTAATGATGGAAAATAATTACTTTCCATCTCATGTGGTAGACAGAAATTCCAATAGGGAAGATTTAAACTAGCTATTAGAAGAACTCTAAGCATTGTAAAATATGGGTATATAATGCACTATATTATATAGTTGGTTTATTTTTTAAAAAATAGGAAAAAGTTAGTAGTGATTTTCAAATAATTTTAACACAAACTAAAAATAAGATGACTCAACTCAATTTCCTAAGAAATATTCACATCAAGACTTTACAAGAATGGAGTGATAAGTAAGACACATTTCTGCCCTTTGACAGTTACCATGTTGGAAGGAAGGTCAATAGAATTGTTAAGTACAAAGCTAACTACATAATAAAGCAAAGTATAACTGCTAAATAACAAAGCAACCTATATTTCTATAAATTGTGTCATAGAAATGGCCATGTATACATCAGGTTACATCACCAGTAACAAAAACTGCAATTCAGATGTCTCAGCCCTGAGAGCCATGATTGCTCCTCAAAGTGAAACCGTGCATTGGCGGGATGCATGTGGAATATAAAAAGAAGCTGCTATTTGGCTGAACTGTGTAGTAATGTCATTTAACAAGTTGGTAACCAGGATTGAGCATTATTGGTTCTTATCTTTGAAGAAGTATATAAGGAAGTACAGAAGGAAGGGAGATAATACAAGTTACCAGGTTGCTTAAAATATGCAAAGAAGAAATGCAAAAAAAAAAAAAAAAAGTGCTCTTTAAAGTTTAAAAAAGGTCTTAAAGAGTTATAATTTTAAAATTTCTATTGCCTGCCATGTGTTTGTGACTCTGGCACTCGGTAGCATGGCCGTATCAAAAATAAAGAAACTTCTATGAAGGAATCAAATAGCCTTGGAAGAATAGTTTTAAAACTTGTTCCCTGGATATTACCATGCTTTGGATACTTAGAAAATACATTCATATTCATTGCTAAAATATTTTCTAAGTCAAATAGCCATTTAGAAATGGCATTGCTTTAATAACATTTAGACTGCTTGATTCTGTTAAGTAGGACAAAGAAAACTTTCTGGAAAGAACATTATTTTCCACATTTCTTAGCATCCCTCTAATGATTGAAGGACCATAGTATCAGTAGCAAAACAGGCTTCTTCAAAAGTCATTCTGTAAAAAATAATTTGCAGTAAAATACAACTTAGTTTGTAGTCACTGAACATTCACTATTAAGAAAATGCTGTAATTGCCATAGAAAAACTGGCAATGGCATGACCAAAACAATTTCTAGAAAAAATACAAATGTCTAATTAAAATGGAAAATGTATGTAAACAAAAAAATACAAATAAAGCATTTTCCTACTATATTCATAAATGATTTTTAATTATAATGATTAGCAATGAAAAGTGTGGCATTTAAATGAATGTTTGTAAACATCTGGCATAAGGACCTTAGTATAATCTTTCTGGAAAGCTAGCAGCAATTCATACTATAAGCTTTAAAAGGGTTTATAGCTGTGACCAAGTTTATAGTAAAAATCTATCCTAAGGAACAAAACATTTGGAGAGGGAAGAGAAGGATGAGGAAATGTGGATCAATAAGTAGTAAGTTATAGTTAGGAGCAAGAGATTCTGGCATGATACTGCTCAATAGGGTGATTATAAATGACTATAATGTAGTAGAAGAAATGATTTTAAAAAGTTAGAAGAATTTCAAAGCTTTCATCATAAATAAATGTTTGAGGGGCTGGTATGTTTTAAATATCACACAGTGTATATGCGTATACATGTTCCTCCACTAATACGTGCAATTTTTGTTTATACGTGTCAGCTAAAAAATAAATTCAGTTTTTCCAAGAAGCCTGGAGAGAGACCTAGTTTTGATGATGTTAACATTACAATAATGACAAGTTAGCCCCATCAGGCTCTGTGGGGAAGGCCACCCTGAGAACCCATGCTTGGGATCACCTTTGTCTGCGCTGCAATGACTGTAGAGAAAGAGCAATAAATAAGCTGCCTGGTACTTCTCAGCTTGTGTAATTCAGAGTAGAGGCCAACTTCCTAACAAAATGTCAGGCAATGAGGAGTGGAGGTGGGACAAAGGGTTCTAGAATACTTAGATAATAATATGTGTAAATCAACTGGAGCTGCCATAACAATATGCCATAGACTGGGTGGCTTTAAACAACAGAAATTTATTTTCTCACAGTTCTGAAGGTTGAATATCTGAGATCATGGTGCTAGCATGGTCAAGTTCTACTAAAGGCCCTATTCCTCTTTCTGGATTTCAGATAGCTTCTTTCACGTGGTGTCAAATGGCAGAGAGAAAATAGAAGAAAGAGAAAGTCCAAGATTTCTGGTGTCCCTTTTCGTAAAAGCACTAATCTCATGACTTCATCTAAACTCAATTATTTCCCAAAGGCCCACCATGTTGGGGATTAGAGCTTCATTATATGAAGATTGGGGGTAAATTCAGTCCATAGCACTATATTTCTAGGTGAACCTACCTACAGAATGGCAAACATGTTAAAATTTAATTCATTCATATGAACACCAGAGCTCTAGCACCCTGATGCAATTCTGTAAAAAATAAAAAAGTTACTGAAAAAGTTCCTATTTAGTATGACTGGATTAGAAAACCATGATTTTACAATACCTAGCAAAGAGCTGCTAAAATTATTTAGTAGGCTGTTTGGAGAATAGAATATTCCAAAGGACAAAATGCACCTTTACAAAACCATCAAAATCTATACAATCACACATAGAAACACAATGCAACATGATGAGTCTCCTGATACCGTGTGAAGTCAAACATTATCTTTACTGTGGATGGAGTATTCTCAACAAATAGGTTTAACCTGAATTTAGTCAAGTTAAGGTTAAATTTTAGATTACCAGATACCAAGGACATAAGAACAAGTTAAATGACATCAAATGGAAGCAATCAGGATATAGGATACACTATATAAGAGGACTGTCTGAACTCTGTAAAAAATTCAGAGTTAGGAAAAAAGAATTCTGGTTGATGACTATCGTGGATTAAAACAGAAAACAGTTGATAAAAATCATTTGTCAAATTCAATACATTCACATGTGCATCTATAAAAGGAATTTCGAGATAATAGGATAACTTTACCATACACTGAATATTAAATAATGTGAAATTATTGTTAAGTTTATTAGGTGTAATAATGCCATGTTATTAAGCAGAACATTCTTACTCTTAGAAATTGTATGATAAAATATTTAGGAGCAAAGATTCATATGCATGCAATCGACTTTCAAATATTTTAGCAAAAAATTAATTTATACATGTACTTAGCAATATTTTAAAATTTGGCAACAAGTTAATAATTGTTTAATTTAGTGGAGGTACATGAATGCCTTTGATATCATTATTTAAATTTTAAATTTTTCTCCATATTGGAAGTTTTAAAATAAAAAGTCAGAAAAATTCCAGCATCAATTTTTGGTTTGAATTTCCAATCCATCAGCCAGTCCCTTGGGTTTTCTGCCATACTGCAACCATGAAGCATAAATAATTCCCTTACAATTATACATATGTGTTTGTGTGTATACACATGGCATACACATACATATATGTGTGGATGTGTGTGCATACAAAGGGAGATAAATTAGTTACTCATAATTTTAATTCTCATTTTATACTTAATTGTCACCGTCTATCTCTTAGGACTTCTCTTTTGTAGTATTAAACTATTCCATTTCCATATTTCTTATTTTTCCATAATGCTCAATACCAACTAATTATTCTTGCCCATTTTGACATGTAGTCCACTGGTGTTGACATAAGTTCTGCATTATTAATGTGTCCAGCAAAAATGTATATTTTGTATACATGTTTTATTACACATATGCTGCAAATTGTATTGTTGCATATTATGTTTATGTTTTCTTCATTTCTTAAATAAATTCATTTATTTTTAATTGAAAAAGTCAGAAACATAAATATTTTTATTCAAAAATAAATAAGACTAATAATTCATGTAATCAAAAAGATGCAGTTTATAAAATAAGTATCTTTTAATGTCATCTGACCTGAGATCTAGAACACTAACAATATTATTAAATTAATATTAATGCGCTTTCCTATCCTATCCCCTAAACTCCTCTCCAACTACTTTGATATTTTAAAAATTTATTATGAAAAATTTCAAGCATTCATATGAAGGTTTAGTCCAGGCTTTGCAGCTTTGTTTTCAAATATCAGAGATTTTCCGTAGAGAATTCCCCTATCACTTGTAAAAACTGTTATGTCTCAAAAATATATCCTGTCCAGAAATTAAATATCTGTAAAGGAGGATATTTAGTCCGACTAATGTCAGAAGTGAAAACTTGAATGCAGTGCTTAACCTTTCTGTGGATGCACACACACTCTTATTTCACTTGGGAGCAGTTCTAAAAAGCAGCATTGTTTGGATACAGTGTTTCTTTCTATATAAAAATAAATAGATTTTTCAAAAGTAATTTAGACTATATCTTATAACTAGCATCACCTGAAGAAACCCTTTTGGTGTTTCATTCAATTAATTCATTGCTACTGTGAAATTTGTTTGTAAAACAGAAAGGAAAATTGGTTCTCCATCCTGAGAACTAGTATGCCCATAAGGAAACTGACATTACAGGAGTTCAATTAATAAAGTAGCACTTAGTGAAGAATAAAGAAAGGATTCTAGAACTGAGCAGAACACTAAGTGATTAAGAATAAGAAGCAAGCAAGTGGGAAATAAAGAAAAAGAAAGAAAGACTGTAGTCAAAGTTTAGAGTACCGTTAAAGAGGAAATAAAAAGAGGAAGTGGTTAATGGAGTGAGGGTTTTTATATATTAACTTGAGTTTTTTACCTCTATTGACAGGAAACATAACAGCCACACTAAAAGTGTTAATACATTATGAAAAGAAACTGTTGAACGCATAAAGTAATTATGTTTTTAAAATCAATCAGTTTTCTGTTGTATATCTAAATGTTGTCTCACAATTTGATTTTAAAGAATGATAAAATGTATAACTATTAGGTGCTGGATTATCTCATTCTGATTTAATTCTAACAAACACTCTAGAAGACAAGAATTATCCTCTCCACTTTATAACTTAGTTAATAGGGGCTCAGAGAAGTTACATATGGATTCATAACACTGAACTAATAAGTTCTAAAAATAATTTTGAACTCTTATTTCTCTGGCTCTAAATTAATGCTTTCCATTTGCTAGGCTAAAGAGTATAAAGTCATAAAGTGGCTCATGGGATTTCTGAGCTATTAATGTAAGATTAGATGATTTGATTATTAATCAATCTGAAAAATAAAACTTAACAGAATTAGCTTTTAAAAATTGCTAATGGTGGTTAGAAAAGGAGAGAATAGCCCCAGAGATAAGATACTAAACTTACATACACACAGGCATACACACACATTTACTTTAAATATATACCTTAAACACCTGTCTAGAAAAAAAATGACAAAAACAATGATACATCTGTTTCATCTTTCAATTTGCCTAATTATTTTCATGGTAACAAGAGTACTATGACACGGATGCTTCCATAATTATTTCTGGGAGTTATAATGAGCATCATCTATCTTGAAAACAATGTACAGTATGTAAAGCCTTAAAAAGAAAACCTGCAGCATTTCCCCTTCTAGGAATGTAGCTCAACTGAAATAAAACTGAAGGTCATGCCCAAATTTCATGGAGAACAATGTACATATTGAAATAATTTACAAGGGTGAAAGAATAGAAATAGTTGAACAACAAAAGGAAAATTTTGAACAAAATATAGTACATTTATATGTTGTTCATTATGTAGTCACAAAAATTCATTTCTCATAAAATTATTAATTACATAAAAATTATCACAACATAATTTTGAGTTAAAGAAGCAAGATATAGCCAGGTACAGTAGCACATGCCTGTAATCCCAGCAGCTCACTAGGCTGAAGCAGGAGGATCATAATTTCAAAGCCAGCCTCAGCAACTTGGTGAGGTGCTAAGCAAATCAGTGAGACCCTATCTCTAAATAAAATTCAAAAAAGGGCTGAGGATGTGGCTCAGTGGTTAAATATCCCTGAGTTCAATCCCTGGTACCACAAAAAAAAAAAAGAAAAAGAAAAAAAGACAATACAATGCTGGATTTAACAGTATAATCCTAAAATATCTTTAGAAACATAGACAAGAAATATTAAAGAAAAATACACCAAAATATTAACAGATGTTACTTCTGAGTTGTGAGATTATCAATGATGTTTTTAAAATGCCTTTCCAAGTTTTTCTATAAATGAGTACATATCAATTCTATAATAAAAAGTCTATGAATCTGATTTTTAAATTGCAAGGTATTGTCATCTTTCAGTGATGCATGGTAATATTTCCCATGAAAGAATACAGTATCAATCCTTGGGTTCATTTATTTCAAAATTTTATTTGCCCATAGACAACATTTTGCATTTCTTTTGGGCCTACATTCTGGGACAAACAAGAATCCTACTCCTTAAATACTGACTAGACAACTAAAGTGAAACAATTGGTCTAATTTATCATGTACTTGGTTATTAAGAAGTTGCGGGAGAAATCCAAGATGGTAGAATAGAGGAGGGTATGTTCCTGGCTGCTCTGCAGAGTGAAACCAAGAAACCAGACAGGCAGCTTCTCCACAAGTGAGTACTGGACACCTTCAGGGACACTATAAGTCCACAAGGTAGAAACTACTACCTCAGATCCATACTGTTAGATGGGTAGACATATAAACAACATGAAAAAGCAAGGGAACAAATCACCTCAAGCAAACCCAGATACTCCAATAACAGAATCCATAAACACCGCAGTTGAAGAAATGTCAGAGGAGGAGTTTAGAATGTACATAGTTAAACTGAATCTGCAAAGTAAAAGATGATGTAAGAGAGAAAATATAGGTAGCAAAATATAGGTAGCAAAAGATTACCCTCTTCAATGAAATATCTGTTTATGTATTTTGTTAATTTTTAATTGCATTATTTGCTGATTGTTGAGTTTCCCAGCCTTTGTATTTTTGTAAACAAATATATGTATTGCAAATGTTTTTTCACAGTCTATGGATTGCTCCTTTTTAAATGATTTGTTGACTAAAAATTTTTTTAAATAGAATTTAAAACCTAAATTTAATAAAAAAGAAGTTGCAATTCAGGAGAAGCATAAATAGAAGATGGTTTTATTTTCTTTACTCAGCTATGCTCTGTTAACAACATCTCAAGCAGATTCCAGATTCTGTAAGGTAAATTCACTTTTTTCTTTACCTTCTTTCCCTCCTTCCCCAGTACCGATTAGACCAGTAGCTAATCTCAAATGTGAAGTGTGATGCACCCTGTGCACTCACTTCTCTTTTCATCTTCAAAATATAGGTTCAGTGGGGTTAGAGAACAGAAAGTACAGTTAAAGTAAATTTACCAGGTGAGGATATGGTTCCCTCTACATTAGTTCTCATTTCTGGACTGGCCATCATCTGTCCCAGGCATCCAGTCCCTGGCTTTCTCATGAAGTGCATGTGAGAGTTCCTTGGCAACTATAAAGGACTTCCCCACTAGACAGTCCCAAGACTGTGGAAGACCAAATTTCAGTTCAACCTCTTTTACCTTTCCCCTACTCACAGGTTCCCTCCATCTGTGAAATAGTCACAGTATCAGTATTGCAGTCCCATTTTCTGGCAGGATGATTCTAAGTGCTATTCTGAATGGATAGCTCAAATCCAACTCTATTCCATCCTGCTCTCTGGAGCCACAGAAATTCATATGTCATTGTCCTGTTGGGAGACTGATTGTACTATAAGCACCAATTCTTTATCCTCCCTGTATCCACATCCTTTAACATGACTTTGTAGATTCTTTAACTAAAAATGTATAGTTTATTTCCCAATTCTTCATGTCTGGACTTGCCAGGGGATTTCTTTGTCCCAAGATGGTTTTATGTTCTTTAATCAGTGCCAGTTCTGGGTTGGAGATTTCTTTGGTCTGTGGATTACTAACAAATGTGACCCAAGCAGAAACTTAGAAAGTGGTACAATTGGGCTTGTATGCACTTGTTCACTGGCATCACCATGAGAAGGCCTTGTTTTTGTTGACCCACTGCCTCCAAGATCAGAAATGCCAAAGTTATCCTAGTAAAGGACATGTCATTCAAAAGCCACCAAACCCCAGAAAAATCAGTGAACCCAACCCAGATCAGCTGAAACTCTCAGAAGTTTGAGTGAAATACATGCTTGTTGTAGTCACTGATACTTCATTACTGGTTGTTACATTACATTATTGCAACAATAGTCAACTTGAATACCCAGTTCATTGATAGTCATGCAAGCTGATCCATTAAATTTCATAATAAAATATTGGCAAACTACATATAAAAACACATTACAAAATAGTGCACCATGATCCAGTTGGTTTCATCCCAGGGATGCAAGGTTAGTTCAACATAAGGAAATCAATAAATGTAATTAAATACATAAATAGACTTAAAGACAAGAATCACATGGTGATCTCATTAGATTCAGAAAAAGCTTTTGACTAATTACAGCACCCATTTATGTTTAAAACACTAGAAAAATTAGGGATAGAATAAGCATACATCAACATTGTAAAGGCTATATATGACAAGCACAAGGCCAACATTATTCTGAATGGAGAAAAACTGAAAACATTCCCTCTAAAAACAAGAACTAGAAAGGGATGTCCACTTTGATCACTCCTATTCAACATACTATTTGAAACTCTAACCAAAGAAATTAGGGAAGATAGTAAAATTGGAGGGATATGAATAGGAAAAGAAGAGCTCAAATCATCCCTGTTTGCTGATGACATGATCCTATACTTAGAAGATCCAAAAAACTCCACCAGAAGACTTCTAGAACTCATAAATGAATTCAATAAAATAGCAGGATACAAAATCAACAATCATAAATCAACCACATTTGTACATTCTAATAATGAGTCTTCTAAAAGAAATTAGGAAAACTATCCCATTCACAATAGTCTCAAAAAATATTTGGGAATCAATCTAACAAAAGAGGTGAAGGACCTCTACAAAGAAAACTATAGAGCACTAAAGAAATAAATTGAATAAGATCTTAGAAGTTGGAAAGATCTCCCATGTTCTTGGATAGGCAGAATTAATAGTGTCAAAATGGCCATATTACCAAAAGTGCTATACAATGCACTTTTAAAGATTCAATGCAATTCCCATCAAAATTACAATGATGTTCTTCATAGAAATAGAAAAGGCAGCAAATGAAATTCATTTGGAAAAATAAGAGGAGAGAGTAGCCAAAGCAATCCTTGCAAGAAAAGTGAAGCAGGTGGCATCACAATACTGAACCTCAAATTATACTACAGCTATAGTAACACAAACAGCATGGTATTGGCACCAGAACAAACATGAAAACACATGGAATAGAATAGAAGACACAAAGACAAACTCACATGAATAAAGTTATCTAATACTAGACAAAGGTACCAAAAACATAAGTTGGAGAAATGATACATTTAACAAACAGTGCTGGGCAAACTGGAAATTCATATATAGTAGAATGAAATTGAATCCTTATCTCTCACCCTGCATAAGACTCAAAGTGGACTAAAGACCTAGGAATTAGACCATAAACCAGGCACCTGCTAGAAGAAATTATAGCCCCAACACTACAAAATGTCAGCTCAGAAACTGACTTCCTTAATAAGACTCCTAAAGCACAAGAATTAAAATAAAATACCAGTAAATGGGATGGTATCAAATTAAAAAGCTTTTTTTTACAGCAAAGGAAACAATTAAGAGCATGAAGAGAGAGCCTACAGAATGGGAGAAAGTCTTTGCCACCTGCTCCTTAGATAAGGCATTAATATTGAGGATACACAAAGAACTCAAAAAAACTTAACACCAAAAATCCAAGTAACCCAATCAGTAAACAGGCAAAGGAACTGAACAGAAAATTCTCAAAAGAAGAAATATGAATGGTCAACAAAAATGAAAAAAAATATTCAAGATCTCTAGCAATTAGAGAAATGCAAATTAAAACTACACTGAGATTTCATCTCACTCCCGTCATAATGGCAATTATCAATACAAACAACAATAAATGTTGGCAAGGGTGTAGGGGAAAGGATACACTCATACATTGCTGGTAGGACTGCAAATTGGTGCAACCACTCTGGAAGGCTGTATGGAAATTCTCAAAAGAAATGGAACCACTATTTGACCCACTTATCCCACCCCTCAGTATATATCCAAACAATTTAAAATCAGCATTCTATAGTGATGCAGCTATTATCAATGTTTATAGCAGCTCAATTCACAATAGCTAAGATATATAGCCAACCTAGGGGCCCTTCAACAGATGAATGGATAAAGAAATGGTGGTATATATACACATTGGAATATCACTCAACCAGAAAAAATAATGACTTTATGACTTTTGACAGTAAATGGATGCATCTGGGGCCTATTACTTAGCCATAAATAAGAATAACTTTATGACATTTGCCAGTAATTGAATGGATCTGGAGACTATCATGCTAAGTGAAATAAGCCAGTCCCCAAAAGCCAAAGCCCTAATGTTTTTTGTGATATGTGGAAGCTAATCCACAATAAGAGAGATGGGAGAAAAGAAAGAACAGAAGAAAGATTAGTGAAGAAGACAAAGGGGAAGGAAGGAAGGATGGGATAAGGAAAGACAGCAGAATGAATCTGACATAACTTTCCTATGTACATATATAAATATACCACAGTGCTGGGCACTGTGGCACTCACCTGTAATCCCAGCACTTTGGGAGGCTGAGACAGGAGGATAGCGAGTTCAAAGCCAGCCTCAGCAATGGCGAGGCAAGTCAGTGAGACCCTATCTCTAAATAAAACACAAAATAGGGCTGAGGGTGTGGCTCAGTAGTCGAGTACCCCTGAGGTCAATCTCCAGCACCAATAAATGAATAAATAAACAAACAAACCACAGTGAATCTCACCATCATGTACATCCACAAGAAATTAATTTAAAAAATAACTATAGGTAAATGGCAGAAAGATAAGTAGAACAGAGGGAAGGGAGCAGGGGGTGGGGAAGGATAGAGAAAGGGGAGATACTGGGGACTGAATTAGAATAAGATATATTCCATACTTTTAGAATTGTATCCAAATGGATTCTACTATCATATATAACTAAAGATAACCAACAAAAAAATAAAAAGGACAAAAATCTACTAGTTAAACTCACAAAGATGAATGGATAAATTCTGATCTAAATATTGCAAAATGAATAGAGCAAATATATGAAGAACAAATGCCTTTATTTCAGAAACTAAAGGCAGACTTCCTGATTTACATGAGAATGTGGATGAATTTCAAAACCTCTAGGCTGAATATTTAAAAAGATATAAAAGGCTACACAATTTATGATACTTTATTTATATGCTGTTCTTTACAGAAATCATGTTAGCATTTTTCTAGAAGTATAAGAGATGCTGGGGTAACTTTATATATTTTGAGGGAATAAAAATAGCCTACATATTGATATGTAGTGGTGGAGGTTGCCTAACTTTATATTTTTGTCCCAGAACTGTATACTTGAAAAGGATGGATTTTTACTGCTTATATAACATACTTCCATAAATCGAACTCTAAAATTTAAAAAAAGGTAACCGATCAACTGATCTTAAATTAGATTATTCTGCATAATCCAGGTAGATCCAGTGTAATCACAAGATCTTTAAATGTGAAAGAGGGAAATAAAAAAGGAGAATTAAAGAGATGACAGCATGAAAATTCTCTTGACATTGCTGGCTTTGAAGATGAACAAAGGTGACCACTAGCCAAGAAATGTGGCAGTCATTGAAGCTGGAAGAGGAAAGGAACTGGATTCTTCTGTGGAACCACAAGGAAAGAATGTGACCTGTCAACACTTTGATTTTTAGACTAAAAACACCCATATCAGACTTCTGATCTGTACAACTGCAAGATAATGAACTCACATTGCTTTAAAAAAAATTACAAAGATGCTCAGATTAAGTGTATGTGTGCATATACACACAATATACATATCCCTAAAAGTATGGAAAGTAAATTTTAAAAAATCTACCTCAAAGACTTGAAACTCAAAGACCTAATGGGGAAAGAAAATTGAATTAGAGTTTAGAAGCCCCCCTCAAAACAAGTGGGATTATTTAAGGACTAAGGAAAAGACCATAAAGATCAATGGTTTCAACAATCCCAGCAGTCAACATTTGCAGAGCTCTTATGTGCACTAAGCATTGTGCTAAGAGTTTCCAAGTATTAACTCATTCATAATCCTGTAAGGCAGGTACAACTACTATCTCCATCTCAGAGATGAGTGCACTAAAGGACAGGGAGATTAAGTAACATGACCAAATTGTTTATAAAGAAGAAGTCAGTAAACTGGATACAGTAGCACATGCCTATAATCCCAGCTACTTGGGAGGCTGAGGCAGGAGGATCGCAAGCTCCAGGTCAGCCTAGGCAACTTAGTAAGGCCTTGTCTCAAAATTAAAAAAAAAAAAAAATAGGGCTAAGGATGTAGCCCAGTGGTAGAGCACTCTTGGGCTTGATCTTAAGTACTGCAAAAAATAAAAATTAAGACAAAAGGAATTAATTCAAGTTCTGTTTAAAAGACTGTATATGTATATACACAGCTTAAAGACTTTTCTAAACACCATTTTAAAATATGATGAGAATAAAATATAGCACTCAGGAACACTCTAATTTCGTGACCTTGAACACATTTTTAACCTTTCTGGACTTAGTTTCCTTTATCTAGAATATAAGGATGATAGTTTAATGTTTTTATATTCTTGAAATGATGCTTAATACTGCAGCATTCTATATAAATGAGATAATATCAGTTTATGTGCTAAACAGACTGAATTTTTAAAAATATCTATATAGTTTAGAAAATCCTAAAGTTGAAGGTATATAGTAAAGATAAATATCAGTTTAAATTTTATTTTAGCCAATTTAAAATTCTTCCTTGGCTATTATTTATGCATGCATACGTGTGTATTTCTGAAGATTTGTAACTAGTCATGTATTTCCCCAGAGCTTGTAATAAGTAATAAATTTTAAATGTCACTGCATTTCAAGTTTATTCTTTTAGGACAGAAAGAGTAACAATGAATTAGCTTTTTGAGGTTCTTTTAGATAAATAATTTATAATCATAATGCATAAGATGCCACAGTGGTGATTCCTATGTAGACTATAATGGAGAGAACAAGAATGCCATGTCTTTACTAATTTTGCAAAATTATGCTAAACTTCTAGTTACCTTAATGCCCCATTCTCACATTTTCTCTTTCCAGTCCAATTATTTCACTTTATGAAGTAGGACTGCTTTCTTTCTGAATATCAGCTGTATTAAAATGATCAAATAAATAGAACAATGGCACTGGATTACTTTTCATTTGCAGTACTGGGCAATGAATCCAGAGCCTTGCACCTGCTAGGCAAGTGTTCCACCACTGACTGAGCTACATCCTCAGGCCTCTTTTGTTTTTTATTTGGAGAGAATTTAGGATTTATTATCATTTGGTTTTATTACTACATTTTCCTTTGTGCAAAAAGTAGCGAACTTTTTAACCAGTTGAAGAAATACTTTATGATTTATATGGGAGGGAAGAATGACAAAGATTAGTATGTCAAAAAGATTACAGTAGCATTCAATGTGTATGTTACTTGTGTATTACTTATTAGTGATTAAATTAGTAACTACTGTAACTTCCAAGAAGCAAGACCAACTTTTCTCTTACCACACAGAATTGAGACTGACCTAGTTTTCCAAAGTAAAACTGAAGTAGACGTGGTGGCTGACATAAGTGGGGATTTTCTCCCTATGGTCAAGCATTCAGGGTTCTCACACCAGTGTGCTGTTTTGTAAGGCATGTAGACAAAGCTTGCTGTGAAACTTGGTTCTCATGCCCTTTCTAGTAGGCTAGAAAGGCAAAGAGATGTTTATCTGAGGCTACTGTAGCAACAGTAGTTAAGTAATGACACTTCTTACATCCCTTCCATAATATTCTTCTCAAAGGCTATTACTGCTTAACACCAGGAGTAACTAACAAAGAATAGTTTACTGGAGGATGATTCCTAAGACTGTTTTAGTTTGAGACCTTGCTTTTCTACTGTTCTATCAAACCAGAAGAGCAACATCTATCTACTAGACCAAGAAAGTATAATTTATCTAGTAGACAAGGAGATCAGTAAGTGTCGACCAGACCAGGAGGCAACATTTACTATCCAGACCAGGATAGCAACACCTGTCTGCTAGATGAGAAGTACAGTCAGTACCTGTCCAATAAAAACAAAGGCCACTCTGTCTACCAACCATGAAGGTAGTCTCTGTTTACTAGAAACAGGAGAAAAACATTTTTCAAAGTATATTAAAAAGTGAATTTATTTGGCTTCTGTATTTGTTTATTTGCTTTAAAAATAATTATGGAAAATGCTGATGATTTAATAATCAAAGACACATTTATGTATTTTGCTATGGAAGTATAAATATTAAAAACTGACCTCCTGAATATAGAATAATACATTATACTTGCATAAGCAATAGATCACAGAAACAGATTATCAGTAGTTACGGCTCTATAGAATTTAGTTTCAGATGATAAATATATTTTAAGCACAGTATTTATTTAACTTGATATTTTAAAGAAAGTTATAGGAAAAACAACTTCACATAGGCTGGCTTTCCTGAAAGGTCTAATGGTTCTTTTATTTCTTAAGAACATCTTAAAATGAAGTGAAACAGTTGGAAAATGTCAAAAATCTAAAATAGGTATAATTCCAGTTTTATTAAAAATATGCTAATGTAGTAGATAAATCAAGATCTTCTCCTTCTCCCTATAAAGTGAGCTTTCTCTCACATCAAGAGGTAGAATTCATGTGGCCTCATCTCGAGTCTGGAACTGCCTTGACTGAAGTTCTGTTCTGGACTTCTGAGCCCATATCTGAAGAGGGACTGGCAGCTTTCACTTGCCACCTCTTGGAACCTAGTTACTACTGATGAAAAGCCCAAGCCATTGGAGAGGCCACGTGCAGGATACCTGAAGTACTCTAAATGATGGCTCCAGATGCACATCTAGCCATGTAGGTAAGTCCCCATGGACTCTAGTTAACATTACATGGAACAGAAGGACTGCCCTGTTGAGCCAATCACCCTGTAGATAATAAACTTCTGGTTTCTCTTTAAACTCCCAAATTTAGGGTTGTTTTATGACACACAGTCCACATGTATATGTAAAAGTGAATTAGATTCTAGTTTCACGCAGATATGAATGAGTTTTTCATCTATTTGAAAATTTGGCAGGACATTGAAAGCCTTGCAAGACAAGGGATAGTTAGTTCATTATGAGGGACTTCCCCCATTTAGTGCAGTATGTCTATCATTTTTAGTCCATACCCTAAATGTCAGAAGAATTTGATTATTATGACATCCAAGAACATGTCTGCACATTTCCAAAATGCTCTTAAAGTGATATTGACTCTGCTAAAAACCATTAACTATAATAATTCTTTAGTGACTGCAGTAGCAGGTATTGGGAAAGGCAGAAATGAGATATAGTCTGTGCATTCAACAAACTCACAGTTCAATTGACAAAATGAACAAATGAAATTATAACAAAATGATAAGCATAATGGCAATGTGTTCCTAGGACTGTGGTAGCAAAGGGAATCAGTAGTTAAGAAGCCTTAGGAAACATTTTAGGATATTTCCTGGAGGGGTTCATTGTTGATCTAATTTTTGAAGGAAATACAGGAGTTATCCAAGTGGAGAAGGGAAAATGGAAACTCAGGCAGAAAAACAGCTCTTGCAAAGTCATAGTATGTGGCACTAGCAGCCATGAAGACAGTAAGGTAGTCTGTGGCTGGATGGTGATGTACATTTTATCCCTTGCTAAAAGGATTCATTAAACCCTGAGGGCATTCTTGTAGCCAGAGCCAATGTCATATATTCACCACATCTCTCTCCCAGCCTCTCATGTAGTTAGCTCTGGACCCTGTGACTTGTTCTAGTCAATGAATGATGGTGGAAGTGATGTAAGCTGCTTCCAGGCCTGGCTCTTGTTATCCCATGAAGTCTTTCAACTCACTCTTCCCTTGCCTTCATGTTGGAGGCCATGTATTCCAGAAGACAAAGTTACAAGAACAAAGAGGGCTATCTGACCTGTACCAGACTGTGATATATGTAAGTAAGCTTGTATTAAATCACTGAGATAGGCGGTATAACAGTCAGAATTCCACCAGGAAACAAATTGCTCCAGATAATTCAAATGAATAGACTTTAATGAAGGGATATTTTAAGAGATATAAACAGGGCAAGAAAAGAAATATGGGAGACCAGAAGCTGTCACCACCTCTGTGACTAAAAAGAATAGAGGAAGTAGTTATCAGAGTTCTGATCGTGGAGTTCAGAAGGAGCCCTAGTCAAGAAGGGACATAGAGGTTCCAAAGCAGGGAAGAGCTGGAAAGAAATACCATGACTTGCCTTTTTTCCAATCCTTCAATCTCCTGAAATGGTATCTCTATTAGCTACATTCAATCAAAATGCAGCCTTAAGGGGTCCCAGATCCACAGGAACCAACCTTCTGGGGCATACAGCAGTTTAGTGATGGGAAGAAAGTGGCTCTGGGAAGTACAGATGATAAGCATTCCAGGTTTGTCTACTGTAGCAACTAGCTTTAATTACTCTAATAAAAAAATCAAGGAAGTATTTTAAGCAAATTTTAAAAATAAGCCCTCCCCCAACCCCGTGCTAGGGATTGAACCCAGGGTCCCTTGAATACTAGACAAGTGCTCTATCACTGAACTACATATCCAGCCCTAAAACAAAGTTTAAAAGAAGTATAGTTCACCCAACACAAACTTCATACTTTTGAAGTATGCAGTTCAGTGAGTTTTTTAGTATATTCACATATTCACACAGTTGTGCAAGCATCCACAATAATTGTAGGGCACTTTCATCACTTCACCTACTAACCCACCAGTCTTATATCCATCAGTCACTTCCCATCCTCTTTTCTCCTGTCACCACAGACAACCATCAAATTACTTAATGTCTTGGTGGATTTGTCTATTCTGAATGTCTCATATAAATGGAACCACATGATATACATCCTCATGTGTTTGCCTTCTTTCACTTAGCATAATATTTTCAAGGTTCATTCATAGTGTAGACTGCATGTTTTTCATTCCTTTTTATTGACAAATAATATCTCTTTGCATATGGTATAGTTTTAAGAGGATCACAACAATGTGGAGAATAGGTTAAAGTGAGCCAAAATCAGTAGCAGAGGTAGGGTATGAAAGTGGGGAACAGATTATATTCTCTGACTATATTTTCTCAAATTCTCTTTAGGCCAGGAAACAATCTGGGAGAACAGAGATAAACAGCATTCTTCTTCACCCATCTGGAAACCCTCTTCCCAAGTTCCCCATTACCCATCCAGAATCTTGAGTCATACTAGGATCCTCCATATTCCCCTACACTTCCACATTGTATCAGTCACTTTTTGCTGTGCTCCTGACCTCTGGAAGGCCCTTCTCTTTTTGTTGCTGACTTCCTTAGGAGAGGCTTTCATGAACTATAGTAGTAACTGCCTAACCGGAGTTCTTTGATCAGCTACATTCTATTGTCAGGGGATGACAGATGGATGGGAGAAATGCCATAACATATCTCCTCATCCAGTTAGGAAGAAGAAATCAAGCATCAGTAGCCTGGGCACTTCCTTTTTTCATCCAACTAGGCATTAGTTATGTTTGGGGAGCATGCAATCTCTTCCCTAAAGCTTAGGGAGAAGACTGTCTTGCCAGAACTAAAGTTAGTGGATGGATAAAATTTTTAATATTTGGGGTTCCAAGGAAATAACTTTAAGCTCTGTCCTCTCAGTTTAATTATTATTGTAATAAGTGATATTTTTGTTTCTGTTTGCTATATTATAATTTTTTCAGAACTTGGGAAAGGATTGTAACAAATATCAAAGTTACTATTTTTCAGTAGCCAAAGGTAACAGGAATCATGAAAATTATGTATTTATT
Organism: Geosciurus inauris; assembly: GCA_004024805.1. Classification (NCBI taxonomy): domain Eukaryota; kingdom Metazoa; phylum Chordata; class Mammalia; order Rodentia; family Sciuridae; genus Geosciurus; species Geosciurus inauris. The sequence goes on from PVHX01009857.1 coordinate 37,386, forward strand.
AATAAAGAAGAAAAAGGCCAGGTATGGTGGTGCATGCCTATAATCCAAGCTACTTGGGATTTTGAAGCAGTAGGATAACAAGTTTGAGGTCACCCTGGATAACTTAGCAAGACTCTGTCTCAAAATACAATAAAAAATAAATTAATTAATTAATAAAAAATAAATTAATTAATTAATCATTAGGGTTTCCAGATGGGTGAAGAAGAATGCTGTTTATCTCTGTTTTCCCAGATTGTTTCCTGGCCTAAAATACAATAAAATACAATAAAAAAGCTAGGGATATAGCTCAGTGGCAGAGCACTTGCCTAGTATTTGGCATGTGCAAGGCCCTGGGTTCTGGTATGGGGAGGAAGTGAGGGGGGGGGGGCAAAGTGGCAATAGGAGCCAGGAATGTGGCTCCCAGACCACAGATTCCAATGTCATCTGCTCCTCCCCCAGCAACAAGACTGAGGCTGCTGGTGCCAAAATCCCTGGCATCACTTGTGCTTGTCCCTTGGGACCTGGAGAAGGTCCCATCCATGTCCCAAACCTCCAGGAATGTAGATGCTAGAGCCAAAAGCCTCAGTACCACTCTAAGTGACTAAGGACCTAGGGAAGGTCCTTTTTGTATCCTATTTTGCAAGTCTGTAGTTACCAGTACCATAGATACCAGTATCATCTGTACTCATCCTACAGGCTCTGGGGAAGGCTCATCCCATCTTAAAGCTCCAGAACTTTGGCTGCTGGTGCCATGGACCTAGGCATTTCTCATTTTCATCCTGATGGATCCTGTGACTCTGAGACCATGGATGCTAGCACCATAGCCTTTGATGTCATGTGTGCTTACCCAATGGAACGTAGGGACAGTCCTCTCCACATTCTGTACCACAAAGATCACAGCAGCTTCCCCAGCACCATCAGTGCTTGACTCTGTGGGACCTGGGAACATGCACCTTTGGAAGCCTTCATCCACTGCAAAGTCATACAACTACTTCCATGAACTGCTGCAGGTGTAGACAGTTGTACTCTTCAAAGATCTGGTGACATCAGTCACAGCCAAAGAAGTCACACAGAGGCTATACTTTAGAGCTCACCTATCAAAGCCAGAGTACCTACTCAACTGAGACCCCATGTCCCATCTAAATGAACAAGGCTTTTCTTACAGAAAAGCTACTTTATAAAATTGGAAAAAACAACTGTTAACCCAGATACACAGGCATCAATGTGGGACAAGAAACATAAATGGATGCACAACATCTCCAAAGGAAAATAACAATTCTAGAGAAATAAACCCTAATTTAAAGGAAAACTATGAAATGCTTGAAAAAGAATTCAAAATAATGATCCTAAGGAAACTCAGTGATAGCAAGAGAATACAAATAGACAACACAAAGAAATAAGAAAAACAATCCAGGATATGATGAGAAATTCACCAAAGAGATAGAAACCATAAAAAAGAAAGAGAAATCTAGGAGCTAACTTCAACCAATAAAACAAATACAACTGAGAGCTTTCACAACAGAATGAATTTCTGAACTCAAGGACAGGTTTTATGAATTAGCCCAGATTAAAAAGAAAGAAAAAAGAAGCAAGAAGAATGAAGAAAGCCTATGAGACATGTAGGACATCATTGGGTAAAAAAAAAAATCACATTATACAAATTCCAAAAGGAAAAAAGGGGACAAGGCACTGAAAATCTATTTCATGAAATAATAGCCCAAACTTCTCAAATCACAAAAATCATCTCAAAATAAATACAAGACCTAAATGTAAACCTGAAACTATAAATTGCTATGAGAAAACACAGGGAAACACTCCACAACATTGGTGTGGGTAATGATTTTTAGCTAAGACCCCAAAAGCACAGGCAATTAAAGTAAAAATAGACAAATGGAATTATATCAAACTAAGAAGATTCTGTACAGCAAAAGAAACAAAGTGAAAGACAACTTACAACCTTCAGAAAGGGAGAAGATATTTGCAAAATCTTCATCTTAAGAGGGATTAATATCCAAAATATCTGAGGAACTGAAAATATGGACCATCAAAAACACAATCCAATTTAAAAATGGGCTAAAGAGCTGAAGAGACACTTCTCAAAAGACATATGGATGGCCAACAAGTATATGGAAAAATGTTTAATATCATTAATCATTAGGGAAATCAAAACCACAATGAGAAATCACCTTATCTCAGTTAGAATGGCTATCATAAAAAGATTAAAAAAATAATAAGTGCCAGTGGGTATTCAGAGAAAAAGGAACTCTTTGTACACTCTTGGTGGGAGTAGGGCCATTATGGAAAACAGCATGGAGATTCCTTTAAAAACTAAAAATACAACTTGCATATGAGCCAGCGATCCTACTGGGTGTATATCCAATGGAGATGAAATCATTATAGCAAAGACATACTTGCACTCCCATGTTAAGGGCAGCACTGTTCCCAATAGCTAGGAAAAGGAATCAACCTAGATGCTCATTAGTGGATGAATGGATTAAAAAGTGGTACATATCCACAACAAAATATTATTCAGCCTTGAAAAGAATGAAGTCCTCTTATTTGCAGCAACATGGATGCAACAGGAAGTTATCATGTTAAGTGAAATAAACCAGGCACAGAAAGACAAATAACACATGTTCTTGCTCATTTGTGGAAATGAAAAGGTCTGTCTCATAGAATGGAGAGTAATAGTGGCACTAGGGAGTGGGAAGGGTAGACAAAATGGAAAGAAGTTAAATAAAGGCACCAGAACATAGAAAGGACAAATTAATTCTGTTTCTCATAGTAGGGAAACTATTGGCTAAACCGATCTATAGTATATTTCAAAATGATTACAGTATGAAATTCCCAAAACATAAAAATGATTAACATTTGAAAAGATGAAAATGCTTTTAACCAGGGGTGGTGGCACACACCTGTAATCTCAGCTCTTTGGGAGGCTGAAACAGGAGAATTGTGAGTTCAGAGCCAGCCTCAGCAACAGCGAGGCGCTAAGCAACTCAGTGAGACCCTGTCTCTACATAAAACACAAAATAGGGCTGAGGATGTGGCTCAGTGGTCAGATACTCCTGAGTTCAATCCCTGGTACAAAAAAAATGCTTTTTACCCTGATTTAATTATTACATAGTGTATACATGTTTCCAATTACCATAATACATTTTGTAAAGATGTACAATATTATGTGTCAATAAAAAGACTAATATAAAGTAAAATCACAAAATATTTAAACACCATGAAAATACTTGGCAATAGATATAGTACTAAATAACTGTAATTTTACAGCACAAACAGAAATAACTAAAATATACATCCATTTAACCCGGGTTGAAACTTTTATAATAAAACATAAATCATGTTGAAAAAAAAGAACAGGTTTTAGGGAAAGCAAAGTTTTTCTGAGTAACTCTTGTAAAATGAAAATTTCAGGCAGGAAATTTGAAGCATAGTATGTCATGAATAATGTCATCAATATTTTTAAGCAAATGTAATGACTAACATGTCTTTTAATCAGAATAACCATCATAGATTAAGTTCTCCAGAAAACCAGTTGTGAAGCAAAAACCTATTAGGTTTATTAGGAAGCACACTAGTAATAAAACTAGTAAAGAAGTGAGGAAAGCAGGATTAACAGCAGGACAAGTTGAGCTGAGGACCAATCAATATAAGAGGCATCAGCCAAACCTCCATGGAGCTCTGGAATTGGGCTGGTCCTTGGAGTTGTTCCCAAATTAATACACTGGGACTAAGCATTTGTACCACTGCAATGTTAAGTTACTAACTTGAAGTGGACTATGCCTTAGGGAGGTGATATCGCCACAGGCCAGGCGGCAACCATCAGCCAAGGACAAGTCTTAGTATAGGGCTCAGCTGTGAACTGTCAGCAGCCGATACTTTTGACATTTGGGAGATGAACCATCCAATCTTGAAGGGGGAATCTGATAATACACTACAGAACCCATTGCAGTCCACTCTTAGCATTTGCTCAGATCCATTTTCTTCTCTAGAGAGTTTACTCCATGTCCAGGATTCTAGAGAGTTCTTTCCTATAGAAACCTGAAATAGGAAGATAATTGGGACGAACTACCACCTTTGTTGCTATGTATGGTTCCAGTTCTACAGCTGAAACTCATAATGCCTCTCTTCCATGCCTGGATTAGATCACCTCCACATTCAGTGAGAATCTTTGCTAGTCTGAGTGGCCTACCCTAGCAGGATCATCCACACCATTACCCTTGAGAGACCTGAACCCATCCTCAGGCCACGGGGACTTAACTTGTTCATTTCACATCAAAATTGAGTAAGAAGCACTAACAGACACAGCCATGTATCACTTAAGTGCTATACATATTTTCTCTGTTCCCATATTTAACAGCAGCCCCATTTATTCCTCAAGACAGAGGTCAGTTATTTTTACCAGAATAGAGACTCCTTTCTTTTTCAGCTGATTTCTTAGACTGAGGAATCTAAAGTGATGGAAAGCAACCATGATTTAAAGTGCAATGTGGCTCTTATTGTTCTTTCAGTAGAAGCATTAAACCTTTGGGACCCAGGTCCCCAAGCAAGCAGAAAACACAAATTCTCTAAGGGGGTCACTGGAGGCAGGGCTATATCACTATTTGCACTCTGGGTTCCTGAACTCATATATTCTGTTAAGGACACAGCTTCATATCATACTTGTTAAACTGTACTATGTGTAGCTGTGCCCCAATTTCACCTTCAAAAGGCCACAGAACCATTCTATAAACAGCAGCTTCTAGGTGGTGTTTGATGTAATAGAATAGTGGATCCAAAAGATGTTTTATTAGTTTCCTGATGCTGCTGAAACAAATTTACTTAAAACAGATTTGCCATCTCACAGTTTGGGTGGTCCTAAAATCAAGGTGTTATCAGGGTTACATTTCTTCTAGAGACTAGAAAGAAGAATTAAAAAAATAATTTTCCAGTTTTTAGAGGCCACTTGCACTTCTTAACTCTTGTTTTTTCTTAAAGCCAGAAGCATAGCATCTTCAAATCTTTTTCTTTCTCTCCTGCCTCTGATTCTATAGTCACATAGCCTTCTCTCCCTCTTATCTTCCTATCTCCCTCTTGTAAGAATTCTTGAAATTACCCCAGGGTCATCGGGGTAATTCAGGATACTTTCCTCATTTGAAAGTCCTTAACTTCACCACATCTGTAAAACCCCTTTTGCCAAGTGATGTTGAAACCAGAGTTTTGAGATGAAACTCAAGTCACTACTTCTACTGGCAGGTGGGGTCTGCAGAAGCTTGCAGGCCTCTGCAGCCCAGAAGTGTTGTAGCTCTTAATGGTGGGCCATGCCTTTCAGCATTGCAGCAGAGCTCAGCATTTCCCTGTCATTTAATTCTTCTTTCAGGGTTCTTGTCTTATGAATTCCAATAATGAAATCCACAGACCAGGATAAATGAGCGTAACAATAGGATTTATAAAAGAATAGGAACGGAACTCTTTTATAGTGCAAGAGGGGACCAGATAGCAGGTTTTCCCAACTTACTGTGTTTGTCTAGGGGTTTATATAGGATTTGGTTCACTGCTATTGGTCCAAATTTATGCCAGTTACGGTTTGGAAATGTACTAATGTTATTGGTCAATTCTTTTTTTTTTAATTTTTAAAATTTGTTCTAATTAGTTATACATGACAATAGAATGCATTTTGACATGATGTACACAAATGGAGCACAATTTCTCATTCCTCTGGGTGTACATGGTGCAGTCACACCAGTAGTGTAATCATACACATGTGCATAGGGTAATAATGTCTGTCTCATTCTACCATCCTTCCCATCCCCACAGACCCACTCCTCCCCTCACTTCCCTCTGCACAATCCAAAGTTCCTTCATTCTTCTCTATTTCATCCCCCACTATGGATCAGCATCCGCTTATCAGAGAAAACATTCAGCCTTTGGTTTGGGGGGATTGGCTTATTTCACTTAGCATGATATTCTCTAGTTCCCAAGGATGAAAGGTCGGGCACCTTGACTCAACTAGGTGCTGGCTTACCATGCCTGCCTGATGGGCTCCACATCACCACAGGGCACGCTTGGCACCCATGCTTGGACCCACCGGGGGTGTCACTCTGCTGCTCCATTGTTCCACCACTCCACTGCTGCTTCTCCTCAGGGGCCAGTAGGCTTGGCAACCAGGGAGCCATGTCAAGATAACATATTCACAGGTTAATATGGGCATCTTTGATGGGGTGTGATTTAGCCTACCACAGACATATATCCACTAGCAAACATTGTTTACTACAAAGTGGGCCCCTTGGTTGGATATAATTTTTTTTCCAGGATCCTGTGTTTGTGTAAGTCTTCAGATAATGATGTGAGCCAATGAATGCCTTGTGGGCAGGAAATACAACCCCATACCAGAATATATATCAACCTCAGCCAAGTTGAATCACTGACCCTGTTAGAGTGTAATGTAATCAGCTGTCCAGTAAGCTGTTGATCTCCTTGAGGGATCATGCTATCTTAAGGGCTTACTGTTGTTCTCTTTTGCTGGCATTTTGTACATTTGGCAATAAACCATACCATCATTGTTCAGTGAAGCCTTGGCTATAAATTCCATGCATAACCTCTGTCCTTGATACCAAGCATAACCCTCATCATTACACCACAGCTATTCCATCCATGTGCCTTTGTGCCACTGTTGGGTGGATAAAACAGAGACTAGCTGACATCAACTGATGGAATCTTTCTGTGTGGCTGTTTACTGTCTTTTCCAGGAGGGATGCTCACTAATGGACATCACTATGAGATTCAAAGATATTCACACTTCATACCCACTCCCGTAGGTCTGTCCATTCACATATCTGTTTCAAAGACCTCCTTTCCAGTCTTCCTTTCTACATCCAGGACCTTAACCAGCCAAAACATGTGCTACACCTCACAAGTCTTACATACTCTTCCTTCAGGGCACATCTCTTTATCTGCAAAATGGGTGATGATGTGCACTGAAGGATTTGAACCACTGCAAGATTTTGCCTCATCACCATGTATCAGGATCATAGTCTAGTAGCAGTCCATTTTCAGCTTGCATCCACTTACTAAGTCAATTTATGCATGAACCAAGATCAGCCTTTTTCTTCTTCCACCTGTTAGTCATAAGTCACCCTGTACAACCATATGTCTGAGCTTAGGGACAGGCACTAGAATAATAGTGGTGGATGACATGTGAGTCTTGCCACAAAAACATGTTACCTACTTTTATTCTGACTCTGCTCATGTTCAGTTCTGACCTTGCTTATGCCAAGTCCTCCATTTTTACCATAAATGGATGCCTATTGGAATTTCAGAGTTGGTGGGTCTCACAAAATCCAGCTCTTGATGCAAATGTAAATGTCCTAACCACTTTATATTTCACGGTGATCACTTGAAATGTCATGGTGAGGTGCTCTGTCTCTACAGGGCCCCAGTAGTATGCCAAGGGCCATTTTTAAAAATAGTAGATGATTTTTTCCCAAAAGATCATGTGGTCTTGCTCCAGAGCTGTGGGCTCTTTTTCATGATTGTCCCATTGACACTCTCCATTCATTTCACAGCATTTTTTCTCCTCCCCTAATACAACTAATTTCCTAGGCTCTGACACATTGTGGTCCAAAAAGCAAGACCACCTGCCCCGCAGCCCATAGATAATATGCGCCATTTCCCACTCTGGACACAACTTAAAGCTGGCAGCCATCTGTGTCATTCAGTAAATGTGTCATAGCTACATTCCTAAGTAAATATTATGACTTCAGAACCCAAAGAAGTTCAGCAAGTATTGTCCATCCTTTGCTGTAGGAAGCGTGAGATGTGGCAATTTATCCTTGACTTTGTAGAAGATACCTGACAGGCCTCAGACCACTAGACCTGTTAAAGCTCAGCCCTTCATTTCTCCATGGCATGTATATCTTGGGCTATATTGCACCTGTAAGTGCATTCTCATCTGCAGGGAATACATTGTAGCTCATCTCCAGTGAAAAGTTTAGCAACTGCACTACATCTACCATGTCAGAACTATCAAAGCTCTGTCTGTCATAACTGATGGTCTATTAGTTCCTTATTTTTGCATAACAGTGACACCACAAACTTAGGGCCTTAAAATGATACTTTATTACCTTACAGTTTCTGCACCTCAGGAGTCTGGGTATGACTTTAACTTTGTTGTCTGCAAGGATGTAGTCAAGATGTTGTCTGGGGCTGGGTGTGGTGGTACACACCTGTAATCCCAGCAGTATGGGAAGCTGAGGCAGGAGGATCACCAAATTCAAAGCCAGCCTCAGCAACGTAGCGAGGCCCTGTCTCAAAAAAATAAAAAAAATAAAAAAGGGCTGGAGATGTGGCTAAGTAGTTAAGCATCTCTAGGTTCAATCCCTGGTACAAAACAAATACGCAAAAAGAAAAGAATAAAAGATGTCATCTAGGGCTACAGTCTCATCTGAGACTCACTCAGAAGGTAACCACTTCCAGACTCTTCTTGTTTTTGGCAGAATTCATTTCTTTGCAGACCGCCGGACTGAGGGACTCGGTTCCTTATCAGCTACTGGTCAGAGGCTACCATAAGCTCCTTGCCAGGTGGCTTACAACATAGCAGTTTGCTTCTTCAAAGCCAGCAAGGGAGAGAGGGTTTCAGTCAGACAGGATTTATAATAGTATAAAACTTAATCATAAAATTATATAATAGTATGTGACTTAATCAAGTATAATCATGTACATTCTGACACCTTGCCATATTCTGTTGGTTGGGAGGGATTTTTAGGTCCTTCCCATTCGCAAGGGGGAGAGTTTATACAGGTTAGAGATATTTGCAAATGAAGATCATGTATGTTACCTTAGACACTGTCCATTATAGATGGGGTCCTCATTGCCACCAGACCAATAAATAATCCAGCTCCCATGTCCCATTTTAGAATCTGTTTCGTTAGATTAACTCCCCAAATTCACTAACTCAAATTGGATTCCCCTAGAGAGAGACTCAGAGATGGAGACTTATATGTAGAAAGTTTATTATAAAGTGTTTTCAATGATATTACCTGTGAAAGAGCAATGAAAACATGAGCAGCGGGGACATGGGGCAGGAGAAAGAGAGAGAAATTGAGAAGCAATGCAAAGGCCTTGGCTTATTCTAGTTCTAGGAGCTGGAATGGCTCTTTAGAATCATCCTGAATCAAAGTCAGAGTGCCAGGTCTTTGTACAACACATTCAGTTGTACAAAGAGTTGTCTGATATAGCTCCTCTGGACAGAGGTTGTAACCTTGAGTAAAACAGCTTCCTAAGGTCAAGAGCGATTTATAATAGGGGCTTATCCATGAGCAGCCAGCAGTCAAAATTTGCAGCAGCTGGGCACTTACCTTAAATCTGGAAGGGGTTGTTTGGGAGGCACAACACTGTAATAATAATAAAATCCAAAGGCATAATATAAAATACTATATATACAGTGAACTTTCTGATCTTTTGACTTGATGAAAGGAAGAAAATTTAGGACCTGGGGGATGAGTGGATGTTTATGCTTTAAATTACTTTCCATAATTTTTTTTTAGACTACTGATAGACTCTAGATAGGGAGTGCATGCTGATAAGATGCTGGAGTTGTTATATTAGGCAGGAACATTTTAACCACAAGTAACAGAATAACTCATTAACAAACCTGAGACAATTAGGAGTTGATTTTGCTTGTATAAAAATAAGTTGTTCAATGGCTCTGCAACCTCATATCAATATCAGTGATGTTCTTGGCCCTTATCTCAGGGCTAAAAACATCAGCCATTCTGTCTATCTTTGAGGTGAAAAGGAAGGGAGAGAGAGAAAAGTAGTAACAACAGATTTTCCCTCTTCTTGTTGGCTTGAATTATGTCACAAAGCCAACTTAGCAGAGATTTCCAGACAGACTATTTCACTTTTCCCAGTGTCTAGCATGGAAGAAGACCAAAAAAAGAAGGGAATTTAAAATAGAACGGATATGGCAAATCCACCAATACTGTTTTCAAAGCAGGTTCCTGTCTGGCTAATTGAAGTCAGATACTCAAGCTTTAAAGTCCAGTTCCCATCATTTGGCTGAGAAGCTATATATGGTTTATTATTTGGATGGAAGAGCATCTGTATCATTCAGGGACCAGTCAGGAAAACAGGCAAGTGAATGCCAGGTCATAAAGGTAGAGAATGGAATATGGGAACAAATTATAATGGTATTGAAGGAATTAAAAAGACAAGGTACATCTCAGGGATTAATTTTATCATGAATCTCTTACAATCCCTTGGACTGGATGACCAAGGGAAGAAATGTTGATTCTATAGCAATAAGTTTCCTGGTTGCCCCTGGACCATGAAGAAGCTGCTACGCAGGAGCTGGAACCACAAAGATGCTGCCCAAAGCAGTGAGGGGCAAGGGAAGAGGAGGAGGAGAAAGAGAAAAAGAGATGGGGGAGGGAGTGGGAGAGAAGGATCTGGGAGAAAGGAGAGAAGAGAGAGATTAATTCTTTCCTCTACCAACTTTCCAATCACCCATTTCACTCCACAGTCTTACCTAACTTGAACCTAGCTGGCAAGAGAGACCTGGAAAATATAACTTGCAGAGGTCATTCTCTTGCTGTACTGAGCAGAGTAGGGGAACAGAAAGAAATGAACTGAGGAACAATCAATTACTCACACATTGTCCTATCAGCACAAGGAGGTGGACTTTAGAAATATCTATAGGTTTTTTCTCTGTAAGAAGTGAATTAGGAGTCGAGTGCAGTGGTGCATGTCTGTAATTCCAGCACTTTGGGAGGCTGAGACAGAAGAATTGCAAGTTCAAAGCCAACCTCATCAGTGGCGAGGCACTAAGCAACTCAGTGAAACCCTGTCTCTAAATAAAACACAAAATAGGGCTGGGGATGTGGCTGAGTGAACCCCTGAGTTCAAACCCCAGTACCCCCCCCCCAAAAAAAAAAGTGAATTAGGGCTGGGGATGTATCTCAGTTGATAGAGTGCTTACCTTGCATACCCAAGGCCATGGGTTCAATCCACAACACACACACACACAAAAGTGAATTAATTATTTAGTTAATTAATGAGTTAAGTGGCAATTAATTCAGTTCTTAACATTTGACATCACATAAGTAATGTTATTTTGTCTGAACTAAGAAAACACTGTCAGTTACCACAAATTAATTTAGGAACAATATGAAATATTTTTCATGATTATATATTCTAAAAACCTTTTTCAGTAGCTTCTGGCCTAGTTTGAAGACAAACCTAACATGGTATCAAAAAAGAGGCAACCTATTTTTAAGAGACTACATATAGAGAACGAGTAAGGTGGCTCCTTTTTACTTTCAAAATATAGAAGTAAAAATACTTGTTAAAATAGTCAAACTAAGCAGAGGTAAGATTTGATGTTAATTATAGATTAACAGAGCTATGAACTATGGATGATTTGTAATTTATATATGAGCCTATACATGTACTATAGCCACTAGCAATGAGAAGAAATTACAATGTTTTAATTATTATGTGTCAAAATGTAACCATCAGTTAAAATTCTAAAAATTCACCAAATTGATGAAAGGAAGCAATGTGTTTTGTGAATTAATGTTACCCAAGAGGAGGTATTTCAGGGAAATAAGTGTTGTCTTTGAATTCTACTCTTCTTGTCATGTCAAGATATAGTAAATCTGTATTTGTTGACAGGACGTTATTAAAATAAATACACTTACACTCCTCAATAAAAAGAACTCCGGGCTGGGGTTGTGGCTCAGTGGTAGAGCACTTGCACTGCATGTGTGAGGCTCTGGGTTCGATTCTCAGTACCACATATAAATAAATGAATAAAATTAAGGTCCATCAATAACTAAAAAAAAATTTTAAAAAAAGAACCCCGATTTTCAAATTCAAGTCTATATAATTTAAACTGTATAACTGTTTTTTTTTTTTTTTTACTTCCTCTAGCACAGGATTGGGACACATCTCAAATAAAGGACAATTAATATATTCAAACAATATTAATAATAATTATTATTGCTGCCAGAGTGTGCCAAGCAAGCACTTCATATATATTACTTAATTCTTCAATAATCTAATAAAGTACGTACTATTATTATCCTCTTTACTGATGAGAACATGTAATTTGAGAAAGGTTAAATGTCTTTATAGAGAAATAAAAAACAAAATTCATGCCTAGTATAATCAGTTTAGATCCATTTATATATAATCTGCTAACTGGATTTACCAAAAACCTTATTAAATATATTTCAAGAAAACTCTGATATGATAAAATTGCTGTTTTATATATGAATTCCAATGATCCTTTAGTGTTTGAAGGTATACAATTTAAACTAATCTTCGTAATAAACAACAACCTAATAATTACTTAGAAACTATACTGAAGGTTTCAAATTTGAAATTCTGTGGTTCTTTAACTTCTCTCCTTGGGAGAGTTACACTTTCTATGACTTTATCAGCTGTGAAAGCATGCTCTGCTCTAAATGCATCATGAGATTTTCAAAAAATGTTGTTTTATGTCCACATATATATTATGGAATTCACACACGTCCAGGCATGTACTCACTAAGAATATTTTTAAATGAAAACTCAGGGATAAAAATATTCATATGTAACTCAGGCCCCTGAGAACCTAAATTTTTGATTTGTAGGAAAATTTGGACATGTAATTTGCATATTTTAAAACTAACATGAATAAAAAGGAAAAAGCATTAATTCTTCATGGCTACTGGCCAAGATAGCTGAGGGAAGCAGTGTGTAATTTATATTTAAAAGAATTTCAGTCTAGGTATAGTGGAGGCTGAGACAGGAGAATTGCTTGAGCCAGGGAGTTCAGGGCCAGCCTGGGCAAAAGAGTGAGACCCTGTCTCTTAAGAAACAAATAATTACAAATAGGAGAATTTTAATTGTCATGGTCAATTTTCATATTCACTGTGGAGTAATCAATATATTATATAAAAAATATTTATTTTAAATTTCAATATATTCCATGACCCTTAAAAAAGTAAAGGTCACTTAAGAGTGTGCCTTTTTTACTCTTCAATTCTGAGCTCTAACCCTCAGCTACCACACTTGTTTTAAAATGCTCTCAGCTCTCTATTTTGTTTTTAAATGTTCCAGTATGTTATTGTACAAATCAGGGAAACAAACTCATTTGAACACAATGTTTTTCAGTAGTCTTTATGTGCCTGACAATATACATGCTTCCTGTCTTTGTAAGAGTGTAGCATTAGTATATTAACCTTTTAAATGAAATTTATTAACACTGATGTGTACATACACTTTATGGCCCCTGCCACGTTGTTTATTACACCAGCTCTGGCTTCTTTTTAAAAAAGATGATATAGAGTATAAAAAAAATAAATTGTGATAAAAGTTAAAAAATTGTGGTCCATACTGGCAATGCCAAATGGAAAAGAACGACAAAAATCTATGATCCTAAGAGTGAAGGATGATGCCAGTCTTGTGACATGATCACAGGCAAGAGTCCTTTAAGAAATGAGCATATCAACCACAAAGACTGAAAAATAGCTACGCCCCTAATAAAATAGGTAAAGGCAGGATTTGCCTTGGTTCCATGCTATTCTTTGAGGGCGACTGCGTCATGCACTCGGGTCTGGCCCATTTTGACACCCAAGGTTGTTAAACGCGGCCCTCACGCCCGCGCTCCAGTTGCCCGGCGCTTAATACGAACGCACTGGCGCCCAGCCCCGCCAGCATAAAGCTAAGATGGCAGCGCGGAAAGAGCACGAGCCGCGCTCAATGGGGCTGGGAAAATACAAGCAAAGCCCTCTGTATTATTTCATTTTGCACAGTTCTTTAACAAGCTTCTCCCCCCACCCTCACCACACACACACACACACACACACTTGGGCTGCGTAATGCAATTTAGTAGTAGTGCTTGCAGAAGTGGCGGGAGGGGACGCTGGCTTTACAAATTGCCAGAAACCCACATCGGCCACCTGTAGGGATGGCTCAGTTGATCCTCGCGGCTTGCCTTGGGGTCCACCCTGCCCTTCACGTCTCCTTGACCATGGAATTAAGGGTCACTCCAAACACCACTTTCTGCCTGGCACGCGCCCCATTCTCCGCTATCCCAGGGAAGCCTTCCAAGGTGGCCAGCAGCCACAGCACTAGCTGTGGCAGTTGCAGGAACCAAGGAGCACATAGTGCGGAGGAAGAAAGAGTAGGGCGGAGGTAGGTGGAAAGGCAAAAAAACAAGAACAAAAACAAAAACAAAAAAAACCCCGCTGCATTGGCTATCAATTCAGAGTGGAGCGACCACTGCTGCTGCCGTGGAAGGAAACGCTGCCAACCGCAACAGAAACGCCACCCTCGGATACCTAAGTGAGCATGTGTGGACTTTGCGCACGCCTAGTGGTGCTGCTCAATGACGTCGGGTTTCTTAGGAAATTATCCAGTTACCGGGTTTTGCATGTACCCAGGAGGCTCAGGAAGGGGCTTGTTTGGGACTGAAAAGTAGTTATAAAGACTGAAGCGAAATGAAAAGATGGGAGGAACCTGGAGACCATTGCAGCCACAAGGGGTCATTTTCCACTAGAAACTCTACGAGGGTCACAGTTCTTTAGAAACTAAATGGGCAACGAATGCACATGACATCACCTAAGCCTGCCCTGGAAATGCTTCTCTGTGCAGGCAATATTCATTCATTCACTCAACCCATGAAACGGTGAATAGACACAGACCTCATTCCTACTTTTATGGAAAAGTCTAGTGTGTTTTGTTTAATGTGTATTCCAGTTTTCAAAAAGCCATCTGTCGAGGTGGACATCCTAGAAGCTTTAAATCCTCCCTCCTATAGTAGTTATCATTTTGACCATTACTCAAAGTAGAAAACTTGTCCAAAGATATACAAATAGTAAGTAGCAGAGTCCGGGTCCAAGTCCAAGGTTATCTATTTCAGAGTCTTTTAGCTGTCCTGTCCTATCCACTTTTGCAATAGTAATGCACCTTTGCAGTCCCTACTTGTCTGGACTTGAACTCCACCTTTAAGAGTTTGAGCCAGAGTCTTGGTTTTCCTCCAAGGTGGTAGTGGGGTGTGGGAACTTCCTATTCTACAGTAGGATTTGTAACTGTGCTGAAGCATCAGGATAGAAATTTAGCTTAACAAATATGTACTGCATACTCACTATATGTGAAATTCCAGACATGGGGCTAAGGAAAACAAAAATAAACATAAACTGAGGGTACTTAGAGCTCAGGAAACAAAAAGTGCAAAATTTGTTTAATAGGTACTTAAAATACTGATTCTCCATGTCTGCTCTTTGTTCCTGTATTTTCATTATCCCATTTCTAGCTATCTTTAAAAAAATTTCTAAATGACATACATCTATCATTTGAAGCTCCAGATAAAATTCACTTTTTAGCACCCTTCCTCCTCCAAAGGTAGAATTAACTTATTTCTCTGCTTCTTTTTTGAATTTTCAAAAATTAAGCAAGACTTTTTTTTTTCCTTAAAGAGAAAGCCATTTAGAAAAGAGGAACAAATAAGAACCAGTAGCAGAGGAAAGATACCGTGATGACAACACTTAGAAATTATTTTGTCAGAACTGTAAATTAATTAGGCACACTCTTGAAATTGAGTTAAAAAGAAAAAAAAACAGATATTGGACATTGGCACATGTTTCTAGAGCATTTACATAGATGACATTAGTAGAATAACTTGGAACAGAAGACTCAGCAAATGATACATTTTTATAGATAACAAGGATAAGATCATTGGTAGCTCTGACATTTACAGATGTTATAGTCTTAGTTTACAATTATAGTTTTAAGCCATATTCAAGAACCATATTTAATAATGTAAGTACAGGCAGAAAAAGATGGTGACCACTGTCAAGAAATAAAAGTGCACCCTCAGGGTAAATGAGAAATGAACAAAAGAATATAAAAAAATATTATTGCATTAAGGTTTATTTAGCTTTGATATAAACGTCGAGAACAAGAATTTGGGAAAGACTCTGTATTGAGAATGCCAGTCTATTAATTATACTTTCACAGAAAAAAGAATATAACTGATTACTACCTCCTTGTAAGTGATGCTATTTAAAGAGACTTAAATCCTAATGATAAAAAGTCCAAAGTGAAAAGGCCGACAGGACTTCTAATTGGACGGTTGTCTCTACCTTGAATTCTGAATTAACCAGCACCATTCACAAGGAATCTTCCTGTTGGCAGCACCGACTCAGGGAAAAGGAAGCAGGAGAGCGTAGTCCTCTGGTGATGGGCACGTTCCCTCTTTCAGGTTTTTGTTCTTCCACCTGGAGAGAACATTACCTGAAGGCAAGCGCCCACATCTGACAGCCTTCCCAGCAGCAACTCCTTGCAGTTGCTCATGTTGCTAGTAAAACATGGAGAGGTGGAGTTTTCGGTAGATTCCGCACCACCCGACCGCCTTCACACCCCAAGCCCTGAGGCTGAGGGAGCGGTGTCAGAGGCTGGTGGGGTGGGAGGGAATGGGCTCGAGTTACTGAACATGCGCAAGACCTGGCGCATGCTCAGTGCGGCCAGCAGCTTCCCATTGCGGGTACCCCCGGCGGTGGCAGCGGTGGCGGCGGCGGCAGCGGCGGCCCCGCCTCCTCCTCACACTCCCGGGGTGGCGGGGTTAGATGAGCGGCCCCAGTAGCGGCGAGGGCGGTGCGGGAGGGAGGAGGAGGAGAAGGAGGAGGAGGAGGAGGTCGCTGTCTTTGTAGTCTCCCTGCTGCGGGAGCCAGAGGCCGCCGCCAGAGCCATCGTCGTTGGAAAGGGCTGTGAGTGCGCGCGCGTGTCTGCCCGCCCGGCCCGCGGGGACGAGGCGGCGGCGGCGGCGAGGATGATGATGTGCGCAGCGACTGCCTCCCCCGCCGCCGCCTCCACGGGGCCTGGCGGGGACGGATTTTTCCCAGCCGCCACAATCTCTAACTCCCCGGCGCCGGGGGCGCTGTTCATGTCGGTTCCCGAGGGCTCCGTGTCTGCAGCGGGGCTGGGGCTGGGGCTGCCCGCCGCCGACTCCCGGGGTCACTACCAGCTGCTGCTGTCAGGACGGGCCCTGGCCGACCGCTACCGGAGGATTTACACAGCTGCGCTCAGTGACAGGGACCTGGGGAGCAGCAGCGCTGGACACCCGGCCTCTAGGTACGTTTCTAGAGTGCCTTTCCTTGTGCCACATGTCGCGTGTGCACCCGTGTGTGTATCCATGGATGTGTGTACTGAGCTTTCAGTGAGCGCTTGATGCTGCTGGTAGAGCACTTACCGAGATAAGAGGGTGCGGCGGCTGTAGTGTCAGCTCCGTGTGTGTGTGTGTGTGTGTATGTATGTCTGTGCCTATGCCTGTCTTTCTGTGTGGGGATTTATGGAGGGTGGGAGCGTAGCCTGGTCATTTATGACACGTGTGTGCATTGTTGAGGAAGGAGGAGGCATAGGTAGAGGATAAGAGGGTAACACGAATAGAAATTCCAAGAGTGGTAAGGGAAGTGGCGTTTCTAGTGTCTCTGCGGCAATGTTATTTGCACCCCCCATCCCCATGACATTCTTTTCTCTCTTTTCTACCCTCTATAGAAGAAATCTGCCTTTTTCTAAGGGGAGCAATGGTATAGGTTAAGGTTAGTGTCATTATTTGTAGGATGAGTTTTGGATTATCAGGCTAGACGTTTCGTTTTAAGAGATTTATGAATAAGGGTTGCAGATGGAGATTTATGTAGATATGTAGATGAGAAAGTGTCTAATAGAGATTTTCAGAGTAGTAGTTAGATAACTGGGCCTTTTGGCCTTCAAGACATGTGTTTGTAGCTGCTCTTGTGTTCTCATGTCCCATCGGCCATTTCCCTTCATTTTCTGTTCTATTTTCTCCGTTACTTACAGAGTAGAGGGGGTTTTGTGGGGGAAAAGGAAAGCTGAAGAACTTCAGATTATGACAACTGGTATAGTGTACAACTACCACCAGTTAGAAAATTTGATTAGCTCCTAGATGTCTTTCATTTAGACCGCCTGCAACTTCAGCTTCCTTGATGTAGATGCTCACTTTCATTTTCTGTTTCTTAAAATGTGGGTGCTTTTTTATTTTTTTTGCCAAGGGCCCTCCCATTGTTTTCTTTCCCATGCCCTTACATGCCACAAACCCTGAAGGATGGTGACTGACTTGTTTTACCAGCTTTGCAGTGATAATTGGGAGTTGCCTTCATCTCTTCCCACAGCTTCTTGCAGTGCATTAGGAAAGCATAGTAGGGTTTTGTCAAATGAGTTAAAGAGTTTACTGTATTTACTGAATGTGCGTTTTATTAGGCAATAACCAGATGTCTTTTTTCTCCCATTATGGAAAGGGTTAGGTTCTTAAGTCAGGTATTTGTAGTTTTATCAGTATGTATTGTGCTTCTCCATAGAGACAGTTGTGAAGATGGAGCTTTGTTCACACCCTTTCTGGGCAAACCAATTTTCTTATGTGTACGATTGTTTATGGAATTGAGCACATGAATAATTTTATCATATGTATATAAAGGTGTGTAACTGCCCTTTGCTATCTAAACTGAAAGCCAGAATGGTGAAAATCTGTTTCTTGCTAATGTTTTTGAAAATAACACAAAACCACAGTAGTTTGCTCTGATAATTAGGTATACTTTTGAGTTTCAAGTCTCTAAATGATGAAGCTCTAAATTATTATATCTGTATAAACACCACTCAAAGATTTAAAATTATTTTGTGTTTTTTTGCATTTAAAATTATTTTGTATGTTTTTTTCCAGATATATGCAATAATTTGTGAGTGGTATATTCTTGTTTTGACTTTCAGCTACTTGTACAATAATGCAATTTCATTGGATCTAGGAATTATTAACAGTATTAGACAAAATTAATATCGGTTAATCATGTACGTAAAATTTTTGAAGGATCTTTAGTCTTTGGTCTATTTTGGTACAAATGGTCCAAGTAATGAGAAATTGGCTCAAGTATTTCAAGAAATACTCAGTGAAGCCAGCCTTATGATATTGATATTATCTATTAATGCTTGTTTACAACATTATTATTTATGATAGTTTGCCTTATTTTTCTAAGTTTTAGCTTGTAGCTACTCTTTATTGAATATTTGATTAAGGATTCAGTCCCATTTCTTATTAAAGATGATGGGTAAAGAAGAGCTGGGTTTTGGGCTCTTAATGTGTGATATAATTATTTGTTTAAAGCATTAGTTGAGTTAGAGGATGATAGAGAATGGAATGAGAATAGATGGAGCTTTAGTGATCAAAAAGTTTGAAGGTGTGAAAGAAAGGAGATAAGGAAACAAAAAAAGAGATCAGAAATTAAAAAGAGAATCAAGAGACTGTAGGAAGAGGTTATAGTAGAGGGATGGGGTGAGGAGTAAATGGGAATTGCCTGGGGGAGATCAGGATTGCAGAAAGAATAAGCAAGTATGGGAGGCAGTTAGGGTATTAAAGGGTATGTGGAAAGGGGGAGATTAAAGAATTGAGTGGGGGATAATTGATGGAAACATGTCAGTGGAATATCTCAGGAGAAAGTTTAAGATGACAGTAAGATGACAGGTGGAAAGTTAGTCTTTGAGAAAAGTTAAGGGCTGGTCTTTATTTAGACAGGGAGGATTTATTTGTAAATATACAGACTGGGAGTTTGTTGAGGATGGGAACCATATCCATTCATTTTGGTAATCTGAATGTCTAACACATTTTTGTGGCATTCATTCTGTAAATATGAAGTGCCTACTGTGTGCCTGGCACCATTGTAGGTGCTGAAGATGAAGCAGTGAGCTCAATAAATAAGGTCTCTGCTGTCTTAGAACTTCCACTCTAGTGGGATAAATAGACAACTGGTAATTCCAGTTAGTGATAGGTAACTATGTAAGAAATGCAGCCAATTTATTGTAATAGAGCATTTGTAGTTGGGTTGTTTTAACTAACATGGTTGTGAAAGTTCTCTGAGAGTTGGTGTTTAAGTTGAAATGCAGACATGAAGAGGCAGATCTAGAGGAAGAATGTTTTAGGAAATTATAAAGGTCCTGAGATGGGAATAAGCATGTTGTGTACAAGGAACAAAAACATGGGGAGTGAATTTCCAACCATGGTTGAATGAATTAATCACTATAGATTATACCTCAGTAGCGTAGCATTGAAAAACTGAGTGATTCAAGCCTAATGGAGTGTCTGTGACCTTGATGGCATACTAACAAAGCCGTTAAGAACTTGGACTCTGATGCTGACTGGTTTTAAATCCTGGCTCTGTCATTTGCTAGTTGTGAAACTTTTGACTACATTGTGTAACTTCCATGTAAAATGCAAATACTAGTTTTGATTTGTTTGCTGAGAGTGAGGGCTTTGAGGACTTGAAGAGAAGACAAGGATCTTTTTTACTCTTACTTTTGGTCTCAATGACTGCGTTGAATGTGGGAATAACTCATTCAGTGACTGAGTAAATACATTTTTGAACCAACGAGATGTATCAAAATTGGAACATTCTTTTGGGGAAAGTGTTGGACAGGAGAGGAATGTTGGATCAGTTCAGAAGCATCATAGCTCAATGGCTGGATGTTAGAACTATGGAGGCTGACTGCCTTAGTTCAAATGCCAGTTTTACTTTTTTTAATGTGTTGAATTGGGCAAGTTAAGAGATTTTCTTTGTCTGTTTCTTTATATGTAACATCATAGGGTTTTGCAAAGGACATTGTGCCCACACATGGTAAGTGTCTATAAAATGTTAAAATTTCAGTCATCCTATTGTAAACTTTTCCACTCAAAGGAGACATGGAGATAACTTCTAATTGATTGTTTCAGGGTTAAAGTGTGACCGGAGGTCAAAGAAAAATAGAAATTGAAGGTTTTTGGTAACAGTGTTTGACCATTTGGTGAAAAGGGAGTAATGCCAGGAAGAAACTGATAGACTTTGAGATAAAGAGGAGTCAGGATATCTGGGTCTTGCGGTGGTAGAACAATGTTGGTGCAAACAGTAAAGGAGATTGTGACCAAAATGGGGAATTGCTTTTCTTGTCTAAGCTATTTAAACCAACATAGTTCCTTCAACTATTTTCTTTCTTGTTAGAAATGGTATTTGAGCCTGTCCTACAGGCACGTGGTATTCTAGTTGTAAGAAGTCAAATGGTCAGTTAATCTAACAAATATTCAGGGATTACTACTTAGCCCTAATTGTTGGTCTTGTAAAGATTTATAGTTGCTGTTCCTAGATTCGAGTGTATTTTCTGTCTAGGAGTGAAAGACACAAAGGCAGATACTTTTGAAAGTGTTAAACGAAGTAGCTAAGAAAGCATAACCTATTATGACAAAGGGGTGGCACTCTAGGCCTGATCAAATGTATGAGTAGAGATGAGAAAGCAGTTTGTGGGTAGGTAATGGTGAGATTTTTGTTAGTGCTAGAATGTAGGTATCAAGAGGGAGAGGAGTAGGAATTCATTCTGAAAATGAAGGTTTTGGCCAAAAGTGCAGGACTGCAGGGCATCTTGAAGAGTAAGTAAGAATTAGATTTTACTCTGGAAGTATTTATCAACCCTGACTTTTTTTTTTTGTACTGAGGGCACTTGACTGCTGAGCCACATCCCCAGCCCTATTTTGTATTTTATTTGGAGACAGGGTCTCACTGAGTTACTTAGCACGTTGCTTTTGCTGAGTCTGGCTTTGAACTCGTGATCTTCCTGCCTCAGGCTCCCAAGCCACTGGCATTACAGGCATGTGCCACCAAGCTGGCTAACCCTGATGGTTTTGAGCTAGGAAAATCTATTGCTGTAGGAATGTGTTTTGTTTTTTTAATTTTTATTATTTTTTTTAGTTGTAGATGGACACAATGCCTTTATTTTGTTCATTTATTTTTATGTGGTGCTGAGGATCGAACCCAGTGCCTCACACATGCTAGGCAAGAGCTTTACCACTGAGCCACAACCCCAGCCCCGTGTTTATTTTTTATTTGTTCTTTTTAGTTATACATGACAGTAGAATGTATTTTGACATATCATACATACGTGGAGTATAACTTCCCATTCTTGTGGTTATACATGATGTGGAATATAGGAGTATATTAAGAAGTGATGTAGAATGTATTTGTGAATAGGTAGTAATTTTCTTCATGTAGTTGTTACATCTGTGGAATCCTGTATAATGTATAAACACATGTTAAGTCAAAGACTGCTCTGTTGGTATACGGTAGGTAGAAATGTGAAATGAATTAGTTTCTCATCTCAAGAGAAGAGAACAATCTTGTTTGGGGTTTAAAAAGAAAATAAAAATGTTATTTTAAAAATACTTTCACATTTTACAATATATGTTTAAAAATTAACAGAATGAGCCCAGTGTGGTGGCACATGCCTATAATTCCAGTGACTTGGGAGGCTGAGATAGGAGTATCACAAGTCCAAAGCCAACCTCAGCAATTTAGTGAGGCCCTAAGCAATTTAGTAAGACACTGCCTCAAAATCAAAACTAAAAAGTACTGGGGATGTGACTCAGTGGTTAAGGGCTCTTGGGTTTAATCCCTGACACTAAAAACAAACAAACAAACAAAAAACCAGAATGGTCTCATGTTTTTCTTAAAAACAGATTAAACATGTAGGATTTGGGGGGAGGGGTTAGGTTAACTGAGGTTTAATTTATATACAATAAAGTACACTCTCTTTAAATATGCATTTGAAGAATCCTGGAACCATCACTATAGTCAAGTATAGAACATTTCCGTTACTTCCGAATGTTTCTTTAGGCCCTCCCTCTCCTACACCCTGGCTAACATGATCACTTTCTGTCACTAATATTTTACCTTTTCTATAATGTCATATAAATTTAGCTCCCAGGTACTGTTCATCTAAGGCTTTACTAGATTTTATTTAGACATTTTAGCAAGGATATTTTGTATATAATGCTGAATACTGAGTGTTGCTTCCCATCAGAGGTCATCAGTTTGTCTCACTGTTAAATGGTGCTGAGTCTGAATACTTGGGTAACATGGTACTCACTAGACCTTACCTCTGTAGATATATGCTTTTTCCATATGTAATGAGCATATAATCATGAGCTAATGACTTTGGCATACTGAATATCTTTCACCTAATGGTTTTAGCATCCTTTAATAATCCTTGCCTGAGTCAGTAATTTCATTAGGGATTTCAGAATGATGAATTTTCCCTATAATTCTATTATTCCTCTTATATTTGTTAGCTAGAACTTTTCTGTAAAGAAGAATTTACTCTTATCAACTGTAGTTTTTCCTGAGAAAGCAGAGCAAATGCTTAACTCCCTTCCCTCATTAACCAAATTGGTGTCATAGTCCAGTGGCCTGTGTGGCAGGTGCTGTTAGGCCCTAGATCTCTCTCCATACCCAGTTTAGCACATTTTCCTCTAGCTTTATGGGAGTATTAGTAGCTAAAACTAATTATAGCTGAGTTCCTCCCCAGGCATTGCCTTGAGCTAACAGAGCAGCCTCTCCCAAAGACATGCCTTCTCTTCAGGGGCAGCCAGTGTCTTTTCTGTGTAGGTGTACAAATGCCTGGCCCTTTTGCCCTAAGGCAAGGTAACTTTGAAAGCCCATCCCTTCACCTTAGTTCCCCTGGGACTTGTCAAGATCTTCCTTGACTGCATCATAGTTCATCTCATTTGACTGCTCTGTCCTACACCATTCATTGCCTCACAGCTGTTGATTCAGAGAGCACTCCACAATATAATTCTGGTGTGCACATCTTCATTTCAGTCTTTCCTGAGGGTCTCTACCCAGAACAGGTGGTACCAGAAACATTCTGAGGAAGCTGATTTCAAAATAACACTTTGCAGCACAGTGGCACACACCTGTCATCCCAACGATTGGGGAGGTTGAGGCAGAAGGATTGCAAGTTTGAGGCCAGCCTGGGCAACTTAGCAAGTCCTTGTCTTAAAATAAAAAAATGAAAAGGGATAGGATGTAGCTCAGTGGTAGAATACTCCTGAATTCAATCCCTAGTACTACCAGAGAGAGAGAGAGACAGACAGACAGACAGATTTTGGAGCTAGCTTTATGTACTGGCTGGCAATGTGAACCCCATTTTGAAGTATCAGTGGAGACCTGATGCTGATAATCCTTGGCATGTACTGTGGTTGTTCCACTGTTAAAATTTTCACTGGTGTGAATTGGAATGTGGTTCCTGTGGAAGGTAATGCATTGGTAGAACACTATCTTGGGCTTTTGAGAGATTCAGGGAAGTTATTTATTATTAGGACAATGTGATAAGAGGGCTATTGGTGAGCAACATTGGTGGGTTGGAGAAAGATGATGAAAGGCTGAAGATAATTCAGGGAAAAATGTAAAAAGAAAAATTTTTTATTGGCAGCATGTAAAGGAACACCTCCAGGAGGAGGAAAGAGGCTAAATTGTAAGGATAGCAGAGCTCCAGGGTATGTTTAATTCACAACACTGACCCTCTGCTAATGCCAGGGTTACTCTTCTGGTTAGGAAAGGATGGAACCCTCGCCCTTAGGCTGAGATATCTAAATTGATGCACTTGAAAACTGTGAACCCCCAAATCTACCTGAACCCTGTGGGCCTGTAAATTGGCCTACTTCTGCTGGCTAAAGGGTGCTTGTGTGAAGACTAACCAATAACTAGAGTAAATTTTCAACAAATCTACTTGGAGGTGCTAGACCCAAGGAGGAAGGGACTGTACACACACAAAGACACACACGTACACTGATTCCCAAACTGCACCATGGCACCCCAAAGCACCACAGCAAATGCACTGGAATGCCATGTACTATTTCAGAATTTCAAAAGAAACAAGGCAACATCTGTCATAAACTACTAGCTTGAGATAGTAAATGTTTTTGACATTCGATCATACTACATTCCTTTCAATACTGTCATATTTTTGTAAAGTTGGATTTTTGGTGGTTGCTATGATACGAATGATGCACAGAAATGTGGAACAGCAAAAGAGGATGGCATGTTCGATCTCATTCTAAGTTTGAGAGGTTTTTATAGTGCCCAACAGGTGTAAATGTCCTATAATTAAGTCGTTGTCATTATCTAAGAATGAAAAGGTATTTTTTTCTTTCAAGTTATGTATCTTTCAAAGAACTACTAAATTGATAGCACATAAATTATTATTAATTATTTGTATCTAACTACTTTGTAAATGCTACTGTTAGGTAATTGTTTTGGTCTGTGAGTATGTGGAGAAATTATTGATGATGGCTGTGCATGAGTTCAATAGAGGGTTTCTCTTTGTCAGTTTTGGTCTAGCAACTGCTGCTACTATTGAATGTCTAGCCTAACAGCAGCAGAGAATAGCCTTCAAGGAGACCAACCAGTTCTTATACCTTGGAAAGGACGTGGTGCATTTTGACTGGACTTGACATATTATCTGGGTATGAATTTGCCTTTCTAGCTTGCAGGAGCTCATCTAGCACCACTAGCTAAGCACATGGGTCATTTGAGACTAACGATCCACTTTAGAGCAAAGGAGGATCCATGAGATCCACTTGTCTCATCATGTACCATACCAACCAGAAGGTGCTGACCTGATAGATTATTAAAACATCTTTTGATGGCAAAACTGATAAAGATACCCTGGAGCTTTGACTCGATACCCTGCAAGGATGGGGTGCTATTCTCTCATGCTTCCAGGCTTAAGAACACATGAAGAGTAGGAGTGGCTCCACTTAGCATCACTCTCCATGATACACCTGGGGAAGAGAAACATTTCCAATAGAAGATGCTATAAGAATCTTGTTATACTTGAAGCTACTGTTTCTGCAAAGACTGGGTCCTCTTCTACAGAAAGAAGTCTCTGGGTAAGGATGATGTGCCTGTTTATCTGGAGGAGGAAGAACTGCTATTACACACTGGAGCATAGATGTTTGGTATGTAGGTGATCTGAGGGGTGTCTCTTGATACCTCCTGTCCAATGATGATGGTAAATTGACATGAGAAGGTCCTGATGACCACTACATGAGGTCAATCAAATGGATTGGACTAGCGGGAATGCTAGCCAAAGATAAAGAGAATCTTCCATAGTGTTGGAAAAATTGTCAGAGAAATTGTCAGTATCATTTTGGTCTTGAAATGATCTTTGGGGAGCAGAACGTGTCCCACTTAACTTCCCCTGGAGTTTTCCCTAGGAAATGACACTAACTAAAGTCCTAGAGAAACTTTTTTCAGTATTTATTTGAAATAAGCAAATCCTAGTAGGTGGATTGTAGTGAATACTGTGTAGTGGAACCCAGATCTCCTCTCCAGAACTCATTCCCTTTTCCTAAGGGAGCTTTGGTTGATTGAAGACTCCCATTTGAGTTCTTTCTGGGTATGGCCTTTGGCTGAAGAGAGTTGCCTTGCACTCTGTGAACTGATTGGTGGGGACATTTTTATAGCTTTTTAGTGCTTCTATAACTTTTCTCCCTGTTTTTCAGTTGTTGATACTAGCCTATAAACTTTTGTAAATTAATCTTGTGTTTGTGACCTTGCAAAACTTATTTATTAATTTTAATAGTTTTGTAGATTCTCTGGGATGTTCTGTATAAATAATTGTATCTTTTTGATCTCTAGCCTATTAGTTTTCCATCTTTCATCATTAAGTATGATGTTAGCTGTAGGTGTTTTGAAGGTTTTTATCAGTTCTAAGTAGTTCTGTACTGTTCTAACTTTGTTCATGGTTTTTATTGTAAATGCCCATGGGATTTTGTAAATGTTTTTCCTTCATCCATTGAAGTGATCATATATTAAAGGAATAAAAAGAAAATTGAATTATATTAATTTTTGAACATTAAGTTAGGCTTGTATTCCTGGGTCAAACTTTTTTGTATAGGTGCTAACTATACAAAACTTTTTTGTATATGTGCTAACATTTCATTAAGAATTTTCATGTTTGTATTTATAAGGGGTATCTGTCGTAATCTTTTTATTTTCTTTTAGTATTTTTTTTAAACAATACTGGAAACTGAACCCAGGGCCTTGTGCATGTTAAACAAGTATTTTACCACTGAGTTAAATTCTGAGACCTTTAAAAATTCGTCTGAGACAGGGTCTTGCTAAGCTGCCCGACTGGTCTTGAACTTGTGAACCTTCTTCCTTAGCTTCCTGAGTAGCTGTCTTTCTGGTAATGTTTGTCAAATTTTAGTATTACAGTTATCTCATAAAATGAATTGGGCCAGATGTGGTGGTGCACAACTGTAATTCCAGCAACTCAGGATGCTGAGGCAGGAGCATTGCAAGTTCAAGGCTAGCCTCAGCAACTTAGCGAGGCCCTAAGCAAATTAGTGAGACCCTGTCTCAAAAAAAAGGAAAGGAAAGGTTGGGGATATAGGTCAGTGGGAAAGTATTCCTGGGTTCAACCCCCAGTGCAAAAGAAATTAAATAAATTGATTAATAATTCCTTCTATATTGTTAAAATGTTTGCATAGGTTTGGTGTTATTTCTTCTTGAATATTTGATAGAATACACCAAGGGCATCTTCTGGTCCTGGATTTTTCTTTTGGAGAAGCTTGACAACCGACTTTGATAGATACCGGGATATTCAAATTTTTTGTTTTTTCTCATATCAACTTTGATAATTTGTGTGTGTGTTGAAAAATTTGCCCATTTCATCTAAATTTTTGAAATATTTGGCATAAAGATGTTCATAGCGTTATTTTATTTTCATTAATGTCTGTGAGTTTTATGATAATGATTCCATTTCTACTGAAGACTTTATTTTAGAGCCGTTTTAGGTTCATAGCAAACTTGAGAGGAAGGCACACAGATTTCCCACCTACTCCCTGACTGCACACATGCATAGTGTTTCCCATTATCAACATCTCTTACCAAAGTCATAATACATATTTTAACCATTGATGAATGTACATTGACACGTTATAATCACTAAGGTCAATAATTTACATTGGGGTTTACTGTTGGTGTTGTATGTTCTGTGTATTTGGACAAATATATAATGATATGTATCCATCATTATAGTATCATACAGACTATTTAGCCTGCTCAGGTTATTATTTGACCACATCTTACTCTTCCTTCAAGATCAGACAACCACTGATTTTTTTTTTTTGTACTGGAGATTGAACCCAGGGATGCTTAACTACTGAGCCACATCCCCAGTTTCCTTTGAGGCAGGGTCTCACTGAGTTGCTTAGGTCCTTACTTTATTGCTACTGCTGAGGCTGGCTTGGACTTTGCGATCCTCCTGCCTCAGCATTCCAAGTTCCTGGGATTACAGGCCTGCGTCACCATACCTGGCTGATTTAAAAAAAAATTTTTTTTTTAAACTGTCACCATAGTTTAGCTTTTTCCAGGATGTCACGTTTGGAGTCACATGAATATTCCATTTTACAGTTTGTTCTGTTAATTTTTGGGAAGAGTCTAAGATCTATATTTAGACTCATTTCTTTACATTTGGATGTGAGTTTTTACACTGTCATTTGTGGAAAAGAATAATTTACAACACCCACAAAATTGAATTACCTTTGCTCCTTTGTCAAATGTCAGTTGACTGTATTTATGTGGGTCTCTTTCTGGGTTCTCTACTCTGTTCCATTCATTGATCTATTTGTCACTTGTTGAATCGATACCACATTGTAGCTTTATAGTAATTCTTAAAGTTGGGTAGTGTTAGTCTTCTTTTTTTTTCCCCTTTCAGTATTATGTTGGCTATTCTGAGTATTTTGTATCTCCATATAACCTTTAGGATCAGTTTGTCAAAATCTACAAAATAACTTGCTAGGATGTTTATTAGGATTGCATTGGATCTACAGATCAAATTGAGAAGAACTAACCTTTTGATAATATTGAGTCCGCCTATCTACAATTATAAATATTTCTCCATTTATTAAGTTGTTGATTTCTTTCATCAGATTTTTATCATTTTCTTCATATAGTACATATTTTGTTAGATTTATACCTGTGTATTTCATTGTTTGGGCTGGTAATATAAACATAATTTTTTAAAAAAGTTTCAAACTGTTGTTGGTAATAGGAAAATAACTGACTTTTGTATATTAACCTTGTGTCATGCAACTTCCCTATAATCTCTTATTAGTTATTGGAGTTTTTATCTCTTCTTTCGGATTTTCTACAGTCAATTGTGTTATTTTCAAACAGCTTATTTTTTTCCTTCCCAATCTGTGTATTTTTCATTTCCTTTTCTTCTTTTTTCTCTGTTAGTCTGATGTTGATAAAGAACGGAGAGAGAATACATCCATTATTATGATGTATTAGCCTTCATTGTTCCTAATCTTACTGAAAAGTGTCTAATTTCTCACTATGAAGTATGATGTAGCAGTAAGGTTATTTTTGTTGTAATCTTAGTGGGGATTAAACCCTGTGGTGCTCTACTGCCGAGCTACTCTAGCCCTTTTATTTTTTATTTTTTAATTTTGCAACAAGGTCTCAATAAGTTGTCCAGGCTAGCCTTGAACAGGAGAGCCTCCTCCTTCAGTCTTCCAAGAAGCTGGAATTATAGGCATGTACCACTAGCAGTAGAGTTTTTCATAGTTATTCTTTATCACATTGAAGCATTGCTCCTTGATTTCCAGTTGCTGAGAGTTTTTATCACCAATGAGAGGCTGGCTTTTGTCAAATCCTTTTTCTGCATCTATTGATAAGAGCCTATGACTTACCATTTTTAGCCTTTTGATGTGATAGGTTATTATTAATTTTTTTTCAGACTTTGTATACCTGGTTAAATATCATTTGGTTGTGGCATATAATTTTTTTTTTATATATTGTTGTATTTGATTTGCCAACATTTTCCTGAGGACTTTTTGGAACTGTTCTCATGAGAGATACCTACCGGCTTATAGTCTTTGATGTTGTAATGTCTTTGATTTTAATGTTAGAGTTATGCTGGCTTTGTAAAATGAACTGGAGAGTATTCCTTCCTATTCTGTCCTCTGAAAGATACTGTAGAGAACTTATATGATTTCTTTCTTAAAAGTTTGATAAAATTCACCAGTGAATTTTTCTTTCTGTTTTGGAAGATTATTTGTTATTGTTTCACTGTCTTCAAATAGTATAGACAATTAAGCTTGTTTATTCTTGTGTGAGTATTGACAGATTGTGTCTTTCAAGGAATTATTCCATTTCATCTAGATTATACAGTTTGTGAGCCCAGAGTTGTTTATAGTTTTCCTTTATTTTTCTTTTAATGTCCATAGGATCTGTAGTGGTGGCTTCTTTTTTATTTGTGATAATTTTTTTTGTTATTGTTTTTCCTCTACTTGATCAGTCTAGCTGGCAGTTAGTTAATTTTATTTATAACTCCAAAGAACCAGGTTTTGACTTTCTATTTTATCTTTTATTGATCTGTTTTCTTTTTTTATTGTCTTTCTTGTTGTCGTTACAGTTTACTTCTTTCCACTTTAAGTTTACTTAGCTTTTTTTTTCTCCCTAGTTTCATAAGATAGAGTCTTAGGTCACTGATTTTAGATTTTTCTTTCTTACTATAATTAAAGCTATTAATTTTATCAAAGCTCTACTTCAGAAGCATACCAACCACTTTTCTTGCTATGTATTTTTAATGTAGTTCAAAATATTGTACAATTTTCTTTGTGATCTTAATTGATTTACATAGTATTTAGAATTATTTAATGTTTAGATATTTGGTGTTTTCTTATATATATTTGTATGTTGTGTATATGTATATATGTAACTTTTTAATGCACATTTTGATGATTTTTACCTTTTAACATTAACATTTTATCTTTTAACATTAATTGGGATATGTTGGTTCCCCAGGATATGATTGTCTTGGTGTTTGTACTATAGGCACTTGAAAAGAATGTATGTTCTGCCAATTTTGGATTTAGAGTTCTATAAATATTAGTTACTTAAAGTTGGATGATAGTGTTGTTTGGATATTTTCTTTGTCTAATTGTATAAGTTACTGTAGAGAGAAACATTAAAAACTCTATGAATTTGTGGCCTTTTAATTTTGTCAATTTTTGCTTTTGTCTTTGCTGTTAGCTTTGTATAGAGGCATGTGCCACTGTGCCCTGCTCCTATCTGTATTTTTATATTTACAATTTCTATCTTGTGGGTAGCATGTATAATATCTTGCCCATCCTCTTATAAAACAAAATATTCTGCAATCTCTTATTAAATAGAAGTACAGCTGGGCATGGTGGCACACGCCTGTAATCCCAGCACTTTGTGAGGCTGAGACAGGAGAATCACGAGTTCAGAGCCAGCCTCAGCAATGGCGAGGCACTAAGAACTCAGTGAAACCCTGTCTCTACATAAAACACAAAAAATAGGGCTAGGGATGTGGCTCAGTGGTCGAGTACCCCTGATTTCAATCCCTGGTACCAAAAAACAACAAAACAAAACAAAAAAAACAGAAGTACTCCAGGAGTCTTTGTCCTTTAATTGAAGCATTTAGATCATTTTTATTTAATGTAATTAAGTTATTGATATGATTGGCTTTAGGTCTGCCATTTTGTTTGCCTTATGTTTACCAATTTTTTTTTTCTCCTTTTCTGCCTTCTTTTGGATTATTTTTAAAAATTTGTTCTAATTAGTTACACATGACAGTAGAATGCATTTGACACATTGTATATAAATGAAGTATAACTTCTCATTCTTCTGGTTGTATGTGATGTAGAATCACACCGGTCATGTAATCATATATGTACGTATGATAATAATGTCCAGTTCATTCTACTATCCTTTCTACCCCCATACCCCCTCCCCTCCCTTCACTGCCCTCTGCTCAATCCAAAGTACCTGTATTCTTCCCTAGACCCCCCCCCCCTTATTGTGAATTAGTATCTGCATATCAGAGAAAACATTTGGCCTTCGATTTTTTGGGGATTGGCTTATTTCACTTAGCATGATATTCTCCAACTCCATCCACTCACCTGCAAATGCCATAATTTGATTCTTCTTTAAAGCTGAGTAATATTTCATTGTATGTGTATACCACATTTTCTTTTTTTTTTTTAAAATATTTTTTTAGTTGTAGGTGGACACAATATCTTTATTGATTTATTTTTTTATGTGGTGCTGAGGATCGAACCCAGTGCCTCGCGCATGCGAGGCAAGCGCTCTACCACTGAGCCACAATCCCAGCCCCTATACCACATTTTCTTTAACCATTTATCCGTTGAAGGGCATCTAGGTTGGTTCCATAGTTTAGCTCTTGTGAATTCAGCTGTTATAAACATTGATGTGGCTGAGTCACTGTAGTATGCTGATTTTAAGTCCGTTGGGTATAAACTGTGGAGTGGAATAGCTGGGGCACATAGTAATTTTTTGGATTTTTTTTGCATTTTGTTAATACAGTCTTTTTGATTTTATCTATATGTTAATTTTTTATGTTCTAGGGATTATAATATATGTACCTAACTCTTCACAGCCTAGAGTTATTATTGTTTTGCTTAACTGAAAACAGAGAAACCTTTCTACCATACAAATATTTTTATTCCCCCTCCCAACTGATGTGTATGGTCTAGTTGTCATATATTATGGCTACCTGCTTTGAAAACTTGACCATATGATATTATCATTTTTGCTGTCAACAGTCATATATATTTTAAAGGATTGAAAGAAAAAATGTTTTATTTTTTGTTTACCTGTGTATTTATTATTTCTGTGGTTCTTCATTCCTAAAGATGGAACTTTTCTTTTCAGCCTAATGTTTACAATGACATTTCTTCTACAGCAGTCAGATGGGGATAAACTTTTTTGTTTTTTGCTTATATGAGAATGTCTTTATTTTGCTTTCATTTCCAATGGATATTTTAGGTGGATGTAGAATTCTGAGTAGATGCTTTTTTCCTTTTAGCAGGGAGCTGTTAGGCTTTTCATTTCTATGATTTCTGACAAGAAATCTTTGGCAACTTGAACTGTTCCCCTGTACGTATTGTAATATTTTCTCTGCTTTCAAGATTTTTTGTTTGTTTCCTGTTCAGCAGTTTGATTTAATGTGTCCAGCCATTGTTTTCTTTGTCCTCTTTGGAGAATGCTGAAATTCTTAAATATGTACATTTGTGTCTTTCACCAATTTTAGGATGTTTTTCCCCCATTTTTAAAAAAAAGATATTCTGCTCTAATTTTTATCCTCTTACCCATTGTTTACAACTAGATACTTTGGGGACACACACACACACACACACACACAGAAAGAAAAAGAAAAAATTACTTGGGACTAAAAGCAATTCCAGTACAACTACCACAAAACTTCATATTTTCTAAGAGTCTGAGGCTGACTTTGAACTTGTAATTTTCTTGTTAAGCCTTCTGAGAAAGCATGCACCACTGTACCTGGCCAGATTAGGTATTTTTATTGATCTATTTTCAAGTTCAGACTTTTCTCTACCATTTCCATTTTCTTATTGAATCATAAAATAAATGTTTTATTTTACATGTTATATTCACCCTAATTAAAAATAGTTTTCTTCATTGAGAACTTCTTTCCATGTACTTCAGTTGTTTGCCTTTACTTGATAAGGCATATTTATAGTAGTTGCTTTAAAGTTGTTGTTAGTTACAACATGTGGATCATTTTAAAATTGGAATCTTTTGATTGTCTCTTCTTTTGAAATCAACCAGTTTTCTTTTTCTTTCTTTCTTTCTTTCTTTCTTTCTTTCTTTCTTTCTTTCTTTCTTTCTTTCTTTCTTTCTTTCTTTCTTTTCTTTCTTTCTTTTTGATTGTAAGAATTTTGGGTTGTATCTTGGATGTTAAATGTTTTGCATTCTCTGGAGCTTATTTTAATTCCCTGGAGAATGTTGTTTTTTGTTGTTTCAGTTAGCAAATCATCAGTCCATTTAGGTTTTGACAATAAATTTAGTCTTGCCTTCTGCAGTGGTGGTTCAAATATTCATTTGCAGTTGGTATGGCTTGACTCATACTTGTGCATCTCCAGAGTAAGCCCCAAATGTATGTGTGTTTATGGACAGGATTAATATATCTCTTTATCTATCTCTTTTTCTTCACATTCTGCAGCCTGCAGGAGCCCCTTTTCCCACTGCCTCTGGCCAGAAAGAGAAGATTTCTCTTGGATTTTTAGCTACTGGAGTGTTGTCTTGTAGGGCAGTGATTATTTCCTGGCCTCTAGGCAAAACTTTAGAGAAAAGAGAAAAAAATAAAATTGGGAAATTCATGCTCCGGTGGGTTGATTTTTCAAGTTTGATTCCTATCCATAATCTGTTTTTGTTTTCAGAGTCCCCAAATAAGTTTTTTCTCCTTTCTCTCCCCGTCTCTTTCTTTTTGTATTTTGCCCAAATTATTAGTTATAAACAGTGGTGAAGATAAGCTGTCTTTTGTTTATGCCACCATGCTGGAATCAAAATACTCTTTTCTAGCTCCTTTTGTGAGTCTTTGTTTTCTCTTTGATTTTTAGCAATTTGACCACATTGGCAAAATATGGGATTTTTTTGTGTGTGTATGTGATTGTGTGTGCTTATCCTACTTGGTATTCACTGAGCTGCTTAAATCTGTGTGATGATATTTAATTTGGCAAGTTTGGGTCTTTATTTCCTCATGTTATTTTGACCCAATCTCTTGTTTTCTTCTGAGGATCTATTTAGACACATCTGATACTGTTTGATATCATGTGTATATATAATCATATGTTAATGGCACGTAAGTACTCATTATGCTGTATACGTATGGCATGTATACAATGACATATGTATACACACATATATACTATCTCCGTTTTCTTATTGAATTATGAAATAAATGTTTTATTTTACATGTTATATTCACCCTAATTAAAAATAGTTTCCTTCATTGAGAACTTCTTTCCATGCACTTCAGTTGTCTGCCTCAAGTATCTGATTATATGTATATATATATAATCAGATACTTTAGGTTTTGTGGCCACGTAGTCTCTGTTTTAACTATTTTACTCTATTCATTTGAAAGCATTGGTAGACAGTATGTAAACAGGTGAGCATGGCTGTGTCTAACTTTGTTTGCAGAAAGAGGTGACAGGCTAGATTTGTGCTGTGGACCATAATTTGCTGGACCTTGAGGTAAATGGAGATAGGTACTAGAGTGACATTGTGGATTTGGGTAAAATCAATACAAATATTGGCAATAACCAAAGTTTTGGGGAACTAGTAAATGAGAATTAAGGGGGTAGGAGATGAGACTAGAATGATAGGTTAGGACCAGATTATTTTATTCTAGATATTGCTTTATATGATAACAGTATAGAACCATCATAGATTTTTAGGTAATATAATGATATAATTAAACTTTCAGTTTGTACAGATCCCTGGTAGCATTGTAGAAGAATCAAAAGGAGCAGATCCCTGAAGCAGGGCACTTTCAAAGAAGCAATTGAAGTAAAAATAAACACAGAAAAGGCATTAGGTACAGATGGAGTAGAGTGGATTTTAGAGACATTATGGTGTTAGAAAATGAAGAAGGAATTATAGGTGTAATAGGTAACTAGATTTCAAGTATAGAAATAAAAATGCCTTTCTTGTAGATGCAAAGGAAGAAGGAACTTGTTTCTTAGTATACATTCTTGGTATTTTTGTGGTTTGGATGTGAGATATTCCCCAAAAGCTTGTATGTGAGACAAAGCAGCAATGTTCAGAGGTGAAATGATCAGATTTTGAGAACTTTAACTTAAACAGTAGATTGATCCATTTGATGGATTAATAATTTGAATGGATTATGGAGTGGTTACTATAGGCAGGTGGGATGTGATGAGAAGAAGTCGTTGAGGGCATGCCCTTGAACTATATCTTATGCCTGGATCCTTGCTTGCTTTCTCTCTCTGCTTCATGGATGTCATGAACTGAGTAGCTTTCCTTTGCCACACTTCTGCCATCAAGTTCTGTCTCACTTCATACCCAGAGTGGTGAAGTAAACTGACCATGGACTGAAACCTGAAATCAAGAGCCAAAATAAACTTTTCTTCCTGTAAGTTGTTCTTCTCAGGTACTTTGGTCACAGCAACAAAAAATGGACTAACAGTGTCCCAAATTTTACTCATTGGTTAGTTCAGTCTTGTGATTTCAAATATTAACTAGCTGCATTTGATATCCCAGACTGCAGTTTGTTGCTAAACCTCTTCCTCTTAACCTCTAGATGGTATTTTGAAAAGTATTCTGCTTGAGTTCTTCCAATCTTATCTCAGATACATTATGTTCATTATACTCAAGGGCTCTTTATGAACATACTGGCACTTACAAACTCTCTTTTCCTGCAGGTCAGTTAAATGGAGGTTGAGGCATGATCACAAAGTTGGCATTAAGAGATCATTTATGAACTAACACCCACTTACCCTTACTTTCTTTTTCAAAATGCTGAAGAAGTCATATTTCAA